>VZTT01000061.1:0-75471 GCA_013400855.1 Buphagus erythrorhynchus
GTCTGTGATTTATGTTTATGTTTTATCCGAAAAACAGAGAATGCAGCGCATGCTGTCAAACCCAGGCTCCCAAAGTCCAGCCTTGGAGCTCTGTGCTGATGAAGTTGTGGCCAATCCATCAAGATTAAAGAGGGTCAAGGTCAGATTTACACCCACTGGGTCCAATCAATAGCCAGCTAAGACCATTGATTTCCTGGCTGTTCAGGAGAGTGGGATCTCAGAGGCATTGGAGTGGGCAGGTTCTTTCTTGCACTCACTGCACCAAGTGACTCAGTGAATAATCCCATGTTGAACACAGACAGAAATTCCTTGCAAGTGCCATTACCTGGGACCCAGGGAGGAGACAAGGGAGGATCTGGATCTTTATGGTAAAGTTGCTTTTCTTTGGCTTCTTTAGGGATTGCATCCCAAGAAGCACGGTGTCCCTGCCATGTTTGGAGCTAGGTGATCTTTAGGGTCCCTTCCAACCCAAACCACTCTGTGATTCTGTGAAGAAATATAAACCAGACTCCAATAAGATGAACCCACAGGCCCTCTGGCCTTCACCCAGCTTCATCCCTGCCTACCCTGCAATGATGACAGCAACAAATCTCCATGAGGTTTTGTGGGCACCTGATCCTCTTCCACTGCTCACACCAGGCAGCCCAGCCCAGATCTTTTTTTCAAGGTTTGTCTGAGCCAGTTCAACTCATGACATTGGAAAAAACCCTATTCTTGTGTTTTTTCCTGGCAAAGTTAGTTTTCTCCCTGAAGCCACTCACAGTGGAGTCCAGCAGCCACAAGGGAAGAGGGAAGACAGCAGAGCTGAGGGTGAGGGAGAGGAGAGCAGGAGGGACAGGAGGAGAAGCAGGACCTTTGTCTCCTCCCTGGGTCCCAGGTAATGGCACTTGCAAGTAATTTCTATCTGTGTTCAATGTGGGATTACTCACTCCAAGCTACTTTACCTCTTCAGGTTGTGTGGAGAAGAGTTATTCTCTTGCCCCAATAATAAAAATCTCCCTTTGGCTGCTGCCATGCTGGCACTGCTCCTTGGGGCCAGCTGGTCTTGTCCCAACACAGAGCTGGCCCTGGCATTGCCCCAGGTCTCAGCTATCACATTTCCCATGGGAGAGGACAGATGTCCATTCCTAACTCTGCTTCTGCCTGCCTTGAACCACAGTGCCACGTGTAGGTGCTGGGTGATGGTGAGGAAAGAAGGGCACGGCACCAAGCCTCCAACCCAGCAAGGAAAACCCTCTAACCAGCTCCAGGCTGCCTCCCATTTCCAACTGGGAAATCTCTTCACTGTACCTTCTCCTCTTTGATCATTAGACCCAAGCTCCCACGGCTTGCAGCTCAGACTGGTAATTCACAGTCACAATTCCCCCCACCCCACCCAAGTGCCTCCTCCTCTGGATGTTTTGTCATTAAAAATCTTTCTGACTTTTGGCTAATTGGCAGAGGTTATGTGCATGCTTCAGAAAAGGAGTAAATCATTATAACCTCATGCCTCTGTAGTCAATTATAGATTGTTTTCCCAGCTCAGCTGATCTGGCAGGCGGTGGCATTGCAGTAAAAAATGAAAACCTTGAGCCAGCACGCCTGACGTCTTTGCTCGAGAGCAGCTCAAACCAGAACCCTGCACCTCAGCCCACACCCCAGTCTGGGGAGGGATGAATTTGGGTCTGAGCCTGTCCCAGGACAGTGCAGACTGGGCAAGTCTCTTATTCATTTGTTCCCTTTTGCCCAGGTCAGAGATGCAGCTTCTCCAATGCCACCAGCCTTCTTCTCCAGCCTGTTTTGCTCCAGGCTTTTTGGCTTCAGCCCCTGCAGACCATCTCTGCAGGAGGGAATGTTCAGGTGCATCCTCACCCCTGCTTTGCTCCGATTCCTCTCCTTGGCCCTGGGTTTCCCTTCTCTGGTGCAGAGGGGATGTTGGATCCCAGAAACCTGGGGTTTTTGAGCTTTCTGTGCTTTCTGGCACTGACTCCCAGGAGAACACTGCTTTTGAACTGAGGCCTTGGAGAAGGCTTCCAAATTTGAGTGATTGAGTTAAAATCATGAGTTTGTAGTTAAAATAGAAGTGTGTGATTTCANTAGCTTTTAAAGACCTTTAACTAGCTAAATTCATCTCCATTTTGCTCGCTTTTAGCTGGTAGTTAAAAATGTTACAAAACTCTCTATACTTTAAATAAGATTTAATAAACAACAAAACCCAAACATGAGAAAATTCACCTCCTTCGTGTTTTTAATCCTAAATCTAAGTAAAAACAAAATAAAACAACAACAAGAAACTACAAACAAACCAGTAATTAAATAATAAAAACACCACATTTACAAGGGGAGATTCCCTCCCACCTGGACTCCACATTGACCTTTGTGTCCGAGAACAAATGTTTGAGGAACATCTGGGATTCGTGCTCACAAAGGCTCTTGTTATCTCATATACTCCAAGAATTATTTTGCCAGAGCACTGCAATTCCTTGGCTAGACACCTCCAGTGACTGTGCAGGGGCACAAAACCCAGAGAAACAACAATGGGCTGAAGTGTCTGAGTGTCCCTTTGGCCACTGTCACTAAACAGAAGCGAAACTATTTCTTTACTCTTTAGAAACTCAAGAAAAACAAGGTATTTGTCCAAAAGGCAGGACTCTGGAGCACGTGCCAGGACATCACTAGGTAAGGTCCAAGTGCTCTGTTTACCAGCCCACCACCTGCCAGGGCAGTGCTGACTGTACAGCCTGTCAGGGAATGACAGGGAAGCACTTTGGGAGGCTGCTCAAACCCAGGGCAGCCAGACAGAGCCTTCCCAACCATCTGCTGTGCAGTTGAGTGTGGTGCAGCACAGAACTGCAGCTGCCCCTCTGGTGGGTTGGGATAAACCAGGATTTCCAGC
The DNA here is from genome assembly GCA_013400855.1 of Buphagus erythrorhynchus. Taxonomy (NCBI): domain Eukaryota; kingdom Metazoa; phylum Chordata; class Aves; order Passeriformes; family Sturnidae; genus Buphagus; species Buphagus erythrorhynchus. Next base: position 2,876 of record VZTT01000061.1, read on the forward strand.
CTGTTTTGCTCCAGACTGGCTTTCACAAGTCAGTTTTTGCTTTGACATCACATCCTGAGTGTTGTCTGTGCTGGCAAACCACCCACCTTGCATTTCACCCTCAGATCCCCATGGAAATTTATGGATCACATTTTGGGGCTCCCTGGGACGTGTCACCAACGCAGTGCTGGATCACCAGGTTGTCTTGGTGCCTCAGAAGATGTTTCTGGGTGGGCTGGACCTGAGGCTGTGTGGTGAAACCTGAACAGAACTGACAGCAGGTCTCAGAGGTTTCCGTGATTGACATCTGCCAGTTAAAATGGACAAGCTGGAAAATGGCTCCTAACCTGGGATCTCCTGCTGCTTTTGCTGATCTTGCAAATGAAAAACCTGAATTTTCTGCTTGGCTGTGAAAAAGGCCTATGTCCTTCACCCTAGCTGAGGTTCAAGATTTTCATTGACATAGAAGACCCAAGGGCTCCAGCCATTTGGCAGAGTGCTAAAAGTGCCTCCAGCCCCTGGAAAAGGATGAAACCCAGGCCTCTGAGGTTGTTTGGAAGCAGCCATTTGCTCCATAGTAGGAGTAAAGAATTAAGTACTTTGGTCCACTTGGCTTACCCAACAGAAAATTGCAAGGCATTGAATATCTTAATATTGCTGCATCTGACAGTATCTGTGCAGGGAACAGATTTTGGAGGACAGGTAGCCCTTGCTGGGCAGTGACCAGAGGGTGAGAGGCAGAGCCAGAAAAAATCAGAAATTAAATACAATTTTTAACAGCACAAGTGATTAACCAGTGAAAGTGTTTCCTTATTGCACACGAAGCCCTTAAATCATGTCTGGATGTTTTTCTGGCTGATAGACTGTAACTGAGCCAGAGGTGATGAGCTTTTTGAAGCATTCCCAGATAAAAGGCCCTGAGCAGGAAGAAGTGATGGGATGCAAAGAGCAACTCCATCTGCTGCTCCTCGTCCCAAACATGGAGAAGAGCAGACCACTCCGGGCTGCCTCCACAGTCAATGAGCCCAGCATGGGTGTGTTCTCATAAATCTATCACATGATTTAGGGCAGAAAAACCTCATCCTACAAGTGTCATTTTTGTTCATTGATCATAAATTGAGTCTGGGGCCAATGGATCCGAGGCACGTGGCAGCTGGAAGGTACCTGAAGTCAAGGGAGCTGCATCCTGTCTGTGTCAGGAGCACGTGGCTCTGCCACAAGATGGGTTTGGTCCTCTCCTCCCCCTCAATTCCATCCTTTCTCTGAGGTTTTCAATCCCCCCTTCTGAAGGGCTTTGAAGAAAGTCTTCCTTTGCAAAGGCACCCGGTGAGGCCCTGAGCTCAGTATGGGATTTTTCCTATAGGACAGCAATGTCCTAATAATATCCTCAGCACAAAGCACAGGGACACTTCAGGAGGAAAGGAACACAAGGTTCTGTTCTCTCTTATTTAAACACTTCTAAACTGCAGTGACAGGTTTTTTTACCAAACCTTTTTTTGGGGGAAAAAAGAAATTCAGCTATCCAGAAATGCCGTGCAGATTTACATCAGCTTTTGTTGAATTGTCTAAAATAATTTTTTTTAAAGAGTCTGGGGGAATTATGGTCAATAAAATCTGATATTTACCTTTCAGGATTATAAAATCAAGAAAAAATATTTCACTTACAATTAGTTTCTTGGTTTTAGTGTTTTCCTCATTCTCCCTTTTACAAGTGTTTCAAATCTTTCAAAGTCAAAAAAACTCCCTAAGTTCCCAGCTAAAAGAAATACTTCCTTCAGCAAGTTTTTTTTTTTTTCCTTATTAATTGATTTATTCTCTTCAAATTTTTCTGAGAATTGCATTTCTGGTCAGCTTAAATCTGAACTTTCAGTGAACTATACCAGTCACTGAGCTGCTTTATCAGCTTAATTAGCTAACGAAGTGCTTGTTATCAGTACCACAGGTTTCTTTGACCCAAATTCCTCACACCTAGAAATGCAAATAATCCCCCCCCCAAAAAATTCCTGAAAAAATCACATTGACTGATTCACTTTAAACAAAACTAATGGGGTATATTTCTTGGCCAGTTATTATTGATTTATTTCAGGCACTAATTAACCACTCTGTGAGTAAGGAATGTTTTATTTTTTTATCTGTGACAATATGTAGTTGTAAAGAGGGATCGATACTGATCCTGCCAAACCCCACTGCACTGAGAAATTGCTGCTGTTTGCATTTATTATTTATACTGCTTTGGAGGTATCTGAGTACATCGTGTGCCAGTGCATTGTTGATTTAAAAGTGATAAAGGATCCAGTTAATTTATGGATTTTGGTGAACTTCCTCTCCCTGCAGAGCACGTGTGCACTTACCACAGTGGTGAGCACAGCCCAGCCCTCCTCCTGCCCTGATTTCCAAGGAAAGCTCAGCTGGGTTGGACTCCATGATCTCAGAGCCTTTTCCAACCTTAATGATTTTATGGTTCTACAAATCCAAACCACTCCATTTTCCCCACCTCAGCACCTGCCATCAGCCTGCCCTGCAACTGGAGCACTCAAAAATCAGCTTTTGGAGCAGCTGGGAGGCTGGGAGCTGGTGTGGCTGTAGTTTTTCTCTCCTGGTACCTCTATATCTGGGTGACACTGGTGTGCAAGAGCTCTGCTCACCCCTGCACCCCCATAAAACCGAGCAGGCAAGCACCATATATCCTTAAAAAAACCCATATGACCCAAAGGGCAAGAGCCGTGCATCTTACAGGAGCCTTTATAACCCAGCAGGAGAGCACCATATATCCTAAAAAAAGCCCATATAAGTTATGAAGAAAGCACCATATAACCTAAAAAGAGCCCTTCTGATGACCCAAGGTACACTGTACTTTTTTCACTCCCTTTTCCCTGAGTTTTCTGCAGGGCACAGATTGCAGCAACTGCTGCTGTTGGGGAGCTCCTCTCTCCTAAGGACATCTCCAAAGTAACTCCACATTACCTTCAGTGATAAAATACTCACAATTTTTTTTCCCTTTTCTTTAAATACAGCAGCTGGATGTTCTAATCAGATGGTATCAGGTGATTTAAGGTTGTTTTTTTTTTTTTTAAGCCCCTGACATTATTTATTTATGGTGTTTTTGCTGCGTATTCCAGCTAGGAAAGATTTTTGCCTGAGGGTTGATACAATAGCCTGCACAGTGTCTCACAAGCAGGCAAACACAATAAGCAGGCAGACACAAGAGTAAACTCTTGCCACATATTTTTCTCCTCATATTTTAGTGTTGTGGGATTAGAGTGTTTATGTTAGATTTGTTCTCTGTTATTTTCTTCTCTGTGTATGGTGATTGGAGAGCAGTGTGACTCTAGCACAAAATATATCCTTTAAAACTTACCTTCCACCCATGGCTTCATGCAGTGCCTGCTCAAAATCCCCAGCTCCTGGAGCCTGGTGATTATTTATCAGTTTAAAAACTTTTTTCCCTTCTTAAATTAAAAAAAAAAAAAAAAGTTTCTCTCCCTCGTGACTGGACAAAGCCTCTTGAAAAAAAGCTCATCTGTGAAAACAACTAACACGCATGGCCTTTAAAACCCTGTGGTTTTTTTCCAAATCCAGTCTCATGATTTTTCTGTGTTGGCTGCAGAGAGGGAGATCTGCCTCGTGATCCTTGGTTCTCGTTAGTGGCACTGTCACGACTGTCACGTGTGGGAACCTGCAGCTCCAACACAAAACAGCAGCACAGCATCCCTTGTCTTCCTGCACAGGGCTGGCATGAGCCTGGAATCTCCACGGGATTCTTGGCACATCCAGGGGGATCCACGGCACGGCTCAGCCACCTGTGGAAGTCAAGCCGTGGCTCACCAGGGGTTTGAGTTAAACCATGGAATTTTTTGGCACTTGGGAAGTTGTATGTGTTCAATATGTTTAATTAACACAGTTCTATTCATCTGGGATAATTATATCAATATCAGAGTTAATTACAAGTAATATTTATAGTGTCGCACTAAGCTATGTGTGCTTTTAGAAATAAAACTAGGTAATTCTTAATTTACCAGAAATGCAAAGGGGGGAAAAAAAAGAAATATGACAGTGATCTAACAGTTATGAACAAAGTATGTCTAAAAATACATCCAGAAACTGGAATTGTTGTATGGAGGAAATATCAACATAATGACATTTTTCTTAAAATTACCAGAAAAGCCTCAGAATAGCTGAACTTTTTGCAAGTAAATGTGGGAGGCCTAAAGTGAGACACTCCAGAGCTTGGGGATTTGCCTCAGTTTACAGAGGTGGGGAGTGAACAGAAAAGGTTCTCCCAGTCAGGGCAGAAACAGAAGAAGGGAGCAATGAAGAACTGTATAAAAGTCCTCAACCAAAGGAAATGTTTCTGAGTGCCTCGAGCTGCACTGAGGCAAGACAAAAGTTTCTCATGGATGAGTTCTGCTAAAACTCTAAAGCCCTTGCAGGTGATTTGGATCCCAGCAAAATCTCCCCATCCTATGGCAAATTTTGTGTGTCCAGACAAGATCCCCCTCCACCCACAGCGTCCAAGACCTTCCCGTGGTGGTGGCACAGTGCCCTTGGCCAAATTGCTCTTCCTGTGTCCCCCTTGGGCTGCCTGTCCCCCCAGTGCCACAGCAGTGCCACCCCTCCTCTCCATCTACCAACCCCAGGAGCAGCTGGCTGGGCATCCCAGCCCAGGAAAACCCTGCTTTGTCCCTGGAGAGCATCAGGGGATGCAGCACCCAAGGCTTGGAGCCTGGGAGCTAAAGGCCAAACCCTTCCCCACGGAGGGATTTGATGGAGCAAAATTTTTAGTGGAAAAAATCTAGGAAATAAGAGCTTTGAAGTCAGTGGGAGTGATTTACAGCATCATGTGGCCTTACTTGTAATCCAAACAGCATGAAAAATAGATATCTGGAGTGGCTTGGTTGCTTTTTTTACAGGCAGATCAACTGTTATTACTGGAAAAAGTGAACAAAGGTTCAGGGGCACAAGGACATCTTCAGTCTTCAAAGTCTGAAGCATTTCTTTAATTTCTTCAGCTGTTTCACATAAATAATTCCAATGTTTGAGACATTCAAGTATGCAACATTTAAATAATAACATGTCAGTTATAAATTAAACTATGTACCGTTTATACATACATATATATATATACATACACACACATATATATATGTGTATACATATACACAGTTTATATATATAGAATATATACATATTCTATTCCTGTAGAATTAAATAATAAACTTGAAACATGATTTATATTATCAGAAACCAAACATTCCTTATTTTAAAGAAAACAAAACAACAGCACACCCACACAGACCCCTAGTATTGTTAGCTCCATGTTTTTCCTTCTGAATCAAAGAGCTTTGAAAACTTTGGGGTCCAAATTTGGGAGTGTCCATCATCAACCTCCTCTGAAGCTCTTGAGGACTGAGGATACCTGAGTTCTTGCAGGAAAAGTCTCTGAAAGTTTCTGGACCTCAATTACAGAAGGAAAATGGAATGAGTTAGGAATACTCAGTCACTGGGTCGAAGTCACTTTGCACCTTGTTGAAATGAAGAAAAAAAGAAAGCAATAAAAACTGGGAGAATTTTTTTTATTGTTAGCTCCTGTCTTCGAAATGCTGTGGCAATAACAAAAGCATCCTCCAGCACACAAAAGAGAAGAAATAAAGGTTAAAGCTGGGTGGAACTTTATCTTTTCTTTTTTTTTTTAATCTTTTTACTTTAATTGCCAGTTGTGATGGCAGGGAAAAAAATATGTAAAAAGCAAGAATAGCTAAAAATAGGTCAGATAAAAGGCAGTATATCTAGCCATAAATTATCCAGAGCCCAATAAAAGCTCAGTGAATGAGACAGTGGAATGTGTGGGGGCATGAAGACATAATGATATTAAATTAGAGCTTGCCTTCCAAACTGAAGAGGGCTGTGAATTACTCTCATTTAAGAGCCTTGCAGTAATCGATAGCGGCTTTCGCTGCCCGTGGACAGAATCTCATAAGTCCCCTTTTATTCTGAGTGGCTGTGCAGGAGGAGCAGACCATGGATGCTTCAGCAGAGGCAGGAGGAGGATCCCCAGGCTCTGTGATGGCAGCAGTGCCATTCCAATGGACTCTCCATTCCAGCTCGGATCATTCCAGCTCGGATCCGCTCCTCCTTCCCACCCCCGCTCCCAGAGGATGCTGAATGCTGCATGTGCTAATTGCTGTGCCATCACACTTCAGAGGTGAAACTCTGCCGAGCTGGGCTGCCTCTGGAGGAGTTACATCTCCTTGAAATCCTGTGCCTGCACCTGCACTCCCTCTGGCTGGACAGCATCCCTGTAATGTAACATCTGAGCCCTGTCCTGGTGCTCAGACCAGGGCAATCCCAGCATGTAGGAATGACATAGTTTCCCTACACATTATTTGGTGATCTTCCAGTGAGTGCCCAAAGAATCCAAATTATTTGTGTCTGCATCCACCTGAATTTACCAGAGCACCTTCTCATAGCCCCATCCTTTTCCACACAAGTACTGCTTGTACATGGGTATGATTTCCACGCTTAGAAGCTCCCCATGTTCTGAAACTTGCCAAGAAGTGCTGGTGTCTTGATTTTTAAGGTGGGGTACAGTAGTGAGAGAGATGTCTGTGGGCCTGCAGAACCCATCATCCCATAGCCAAGGTTTACTACAGGCCACAAAACTCTTCCTAACCCCTTCTCAACACACTAAAGACCAAAAATAAAATTCTTCTGTGCCACAGGAAGAGAGGAAGACACAAAGAGGGCATGTCCCATGCCCTAAGTCATAGAATCATTGGAAAGGCTGGAAAAGACCTCCAAGATCATTGAGTCCAACCATTAGTCCAGCACCACCCTGCTCACCACAAAATCCCATTCCCAAATGCCACATCCACACTTCCACAGCTTTTGAACACTTCCAGGGATGGTGATTCTACCACCTTCCTGGGCAGCCTGTTCCAAGGTCTGACTGCCCTTTCAGAGAAGAAATTTTTTCTTGTATCTAATCTAAACCTCCCAGAGGGACTCATTAAAGACCTCCCAGAGGGAGCAGGAGAATGAGCCATGCCCCCTGCTATGGAAAAAAAGGTGACAAACTCCAGCAATCCCAATAAAGCCCCAGGAAGAGCCAAGCTTCACTGCCTTCCTGGGATATTTGCATTGCCTCTTGTGTGTTAACAATTAACAGGAATCTGCTTCCAGGGCCTTTACCTTGGGCATGTGCTCCTCTTCCTGGTGGGTTTAGGAAACAAACCCTCAGCATAGATGGGCATGATCCTTGAAGGCACAGATAGACATGATCCTTGGAGGAGATGAGTAAGGAAAGGGCTCAGCTTGGCCATGAGAAGGAAAACAAACACTTGCTTTTGGCAATGGAAATGGGCAAAGGAGTTATCAGGAGCGTTATCAGGATCTTGGGAAGGAAATTGCCCTGCCGTGCCCAGCATCCCTTGTCCAGCCAGGGCTTTCTCAGCCCTCAGTGTGAGAAAGCAGAGGCCCACGGTTATCTGCATTCCTCTCATTCCACCAACAAAGTCTCCCTGCGGTTCATTTCCTCCAGAAAGGTATTAAGGAATATTAAGGGGATAGGAATCTGCTCATTAAGGACACGTCCGGCAGATCCCTCGCTCGCAGAGGAAAGACTGCAGGGCTTAATTTACCCAATTGTTGATGACTGATTAGCAAGGCCATTTTAAAATGCTTTTGATCCCCAAGTCCCCTCATTACAAGCATGGCTGGGGCTGAAGCCTTGGACTATTCCCAAGTAATCTGGGAAGCTGAGGGAGCTTTGAACAAGTTTTTATTAATATTCTGATCGATAAGCACAGAGGGGCAGATGAAGAAAGGCATTTTGCTGGATTGCATCCACCTTGCCAGGTTTTCCACAGGCTTGGATGGGCTCCACCGGGCTGCTGGTGCTTCCCACAGCTGGAATCTTGAGTGTGCAACAGGCCCTGTGCATGTGTGCCTGCACAGCTGCAGCAGTTGTGCAAACACATTTTGGATCTGCTGAGGTTGTCACGGCTGCTGGGGTGTTGGGAATTAGTCTGGAACACTGGGCTGCTAGGGAAGCACACACTCGGCAAGGCAGGCAGGGCTCTGGGATACATGGAGGCCCCCAGGTCATGCTGGTTTTAAATGAGGCTTTTCATCTGATGTGCTAGAATTTTATGCCTCTCACAGTGAGAAGGTGGAGAAGCTCAGAAACCGCTGAACAGCCCAAGGAGAGCCTCTTCTCAAAGAGAAATGTTTTTTCTCCAGTCTGAGTCAGGCAACAAGCATTTCAGTGAGAGGAGGGTGGACAATAGGCAGAGAGATGGCAGGACAGGTCCTGCCACAGGAGGTAGAGAAAAGGCCAGGAGATTGGCATGGAAGAGAAAAAAAAGAGAAACCCTACATGAAATTGTCCCTGGCATGTGTCTTGTGCCTCAGGCCATCCCTAATCTGATCCCAGACCTGCCTCTGAATTTGCATCCAGACAGCCTCCAGATCTGATTCCAAAATTATGCATTTGAAGGCTGGGTAGAGTCTGGTCTACCCAGGAGACACACGTGGTGCCAATTTGGACTTGGGTCCCCATGGACTTGTTTGGCTGCAAGCTGATCACAGGTAACTCCTCAGACACCGACAACCACGTGAGACACACAGAGATCTGCTGATGAGAAGCCTTTTGTAGAGAGCAGGCATTCAAATCATTATTAATCAAGGTCTCACATCTTCCCATCTGCTTCTGGTTGTCAGCCTGGCTTCCAGGTGGCAGGGAGCTGCTCACTGCCACCCACAGCAGCAGCTCCAGTGCCCACCAGTGTGAGCGTGGAGAGGATCCCTCCCAAGCTGTGTGTGCAGCTCTGCCCTGCTCATTCACACAGGTAAAGGTGGGCATGGTTCAGAAATCAGTGATTGCATCCCACTCACCTCTCCTTAGATGGCTCCAGCACCACTCTCTGTCTCTGATCTCATCGTCCCAGGTCCCTCCTTCAGTCAGTGCACTGAAAAAGGCACTTTTAAGACATGATTCATCTGCTCTGGTTTAGATGCCAACTCCAGGATGAATTGTGTGATAGTCTCCATTGCCCAGACTGATTAGACAGATCTGAATTGTAAAAAAAATAAGAATGTTCAGGTTGAAAAGCTTAGAGGTCGACATCTACAAAGGAAACAAACCAAATGAGATGCTTCCCTGCACAGACGTGGATATTTCCTGCAGCTGGAGATTGGCAAGGTCTGCTTTGGACCAGAAGACCTTTCTCAGAGAGATTCCCATGAAGAATATTATTAACAACAAACCCCACACTTCCCTGGGCACAGTCACCTGCAGATTGAGGAATAATTGCACTTGGAGTCCCATGACTGCAATGCAGTGGCAGAATTACCTGGATTTGGGTCTCTGTGTGTGGTGAGGACTTAGGCAAAGCCATGATACTTCTCAGAAGGAAATCACTGCCCTGTTTGTGGTGGCTCCCCAGCCTGAGGAAGGTGTTCTACAACACCTGCCCTGTCCCATGGGAGAGGTGTGAGCTGTGCTCCTGGGTGTGGCCACAGCTTTTATTTGTACTTTCCTGGTGGCCTGTCCATGAACATCTCCCTCCTGGAATGACCTGTTGGCAGCCAAGGCAAAAAACACAGAAGTGGCCATGTCTGGCAGGGATGTGGTGGCCCTAGAGGAAGTTTCAGACAGCCATGTCAGACCTGAATTTGTTGTCATGCTTGTTTTAGAAGCTTGTCAAAGTTTTAGCAGCAACATTAATGCTACCATGACTTTTAATGCTGACATAATTTTAAAGGACTCAGTGCCTAAGAGCTGAATCCCAACGTGCACAGCAAGGACACTAAAGCTCAAATATCAAGGTACCAATCACGTTTTTGTAGCTATAGTGACTGAAGCCAGTATAAAAACATACAATAGCCTTTGTATGAGCAGAAAATGGGAAGCAGAAGAAACACATTTCTGAAAATCATCAGCAAGTTCTCTTTGCTCAGAAAGAAGTGCATTTAAACAGAACAAGGAAAGGGCAGAACATTCAACCCTCAGGTCAGTTCTCCTTCAGACTTCATCAAGAGTTGCATGTCTCTAGTGGATGTGGCATTTTAGGTGCCATTGACCAGACACAAAAGAAAACACACCTCCATCTCTCCTTGGCAGACCCATAAGGTTTGTTGCTTTTCTTCCATTTCCCTGAGGTCAGGCAGTTACCAGGCCCTTTAAGGTTTCATTTTTTGGGGAAAGAATGTTTTAGGTTCCTATGATGATGAAGAAAATGGTCAGTATTGAAGATTTAGAAGGACTATTTTTGATCAATGGGAACACCCAGCTTTCCTGAGGGTGAATGGGATTGGAGTCACCATTTTAAACTGTGGAGTTGGTAATTCTGGACCAGCACTGCCCAAAATCAGCATCCTGTGCCCCCACCACTCAGCAGGTCTACAGAGGCAGCTGACTTAAAGGGAAGAAAAGGTCAGGTTTGAGCTGGGAAAACACAGATACAGGCAGACCTGAGGAAGACAGTCACTGCAGCTTTCTCCTTGACTGTGACAACCCCATGGTGAGCTGTGAGGGCAAACACATCACATGCTCTCAGGTGATCTGGAAAGCACTCTGAGCACTCTGAGCTGATTGACTACAACAGGCTGACTGCTCTCTCTGACCTGCTTTTCCACTGATCTCTCACCAAAACACTATTTTATCTTCCTGTCAGCTCAGAGAGCTGATTCTGTCCTGCCTCATGTGAAGCTCAGCTCTCAGTCCCAGCTGGATGTCCTGAGCATTCATTTCAGGTGATTAGGAGACAAGTTATGCTGCAACATTTCTCCATGGCACAGACTCATGGGATGCACTTATCCTGCTGGACAGTAAGTGAAACTTCCAGCCTGCTTTTACAAATCAAGGTGATGTCTACATTAATTCTGGGACAAAATCTGCCCTGTGAGACTCATGGGCACTGCCCATTTTCAAAACCCTCTCTGTCCTGGTGGGATTTACCTCACCCTACACACCACTGTAAAATCCATCACTCACTGGGTGCATCCCAGGACATCTCAGTTCACAATCAGTGCCAAAGTCAGGAAAACTCTGGCTGTGTTTTCTTCAGCATTTAGGTCAGGAAGGGAGTTGTAAGATGAGTGTTACTCAAGAGAAATATCCCATTATCCTGTGCTGGCTGCAATTTTGTAAAGAGAATCTTCTCCTGACCCAAGGAACTCTCTGGAAAAAAGGAGGCTCTATCAGCCAGAGTAACAAACAAGATGCAAGGCAGGACACAGCCTCTGGACTCTGGTCCTGCCAAGTTCAGATCTGCTGCAGATCTTCCCACGTTTGCTTTTCTGAACCTGAAATCCTGTTCTGCCTGTGACCTTGGCAAGGAGCTGGGTCCAAAGGTTCCTCAGTTCCCTCTCTGCAGGACCAGGGGCACCAGCACTTGTTTATGCCCCTGAAGCTCTCCAAGTGCTTGCAAATTGTTCAGACACTGAGTATGATCCAAACAAACTGAGCTGGGGGTTGTGTAAACTATCTACGCACATAAATCGGGGCATTTAAGAGGGGAAGAGGAAGGTTTTGTTTGTGTGTTTTTTATTGCAGGGTATAAACAGGCAAATAAATAATTTACCATGTGATCCATGTTTTAAGGCAGCCCAAATCCATTCCTGCTGTGTCTTTCAGAGCCCTATTCAAAGTCAGAGAAAGACAAGGGAGCAGCCATACATTTATTTTATTGCTCTGCAATAAGCAAACAAGCTCAAATGAGTTGAAAGCAAGGATGGGAAAGAACGTGGCCATTCTCTTCTTCTAGGTCCCAGGAGGAATCTCTCTGTGTTCTTGGACTAGGGCACATCTCACCAGCCTTTAGATGGCCACATCATGGATGTCAGCTAAAGGACAGGTCATGGAAGGCTCCCTTTGTGGAGAGGAGGGCTCATTTCTCCAGCATGAGTCACCTGATCTTGTCTGAACCCTTTCAGACAGTGGGATAAGCATCATCCCCTGTCTTCTGGGGACAGCTGCAGCAGGGCCATGGACTGGCAGTGCTTGTGGGCTGGGACAAGAGGCTCAGAGGGAAGGACAGGCTTCTGCTTGTTGTCATGTGGCTCCAAAATCACAGAGCTGGACTCCTGGGGACTGCAGGTTTAAGAGAATTATATTTATAGGTAGGGCAAGAAGCAACCAGAGAAGGCAGGGTCTTTAAATATGCTTTTAAAGGTGGTGGGAATGGAGATGCAACCTGAAAATGTGCCTGAGAAAACCTTTGGACCATTTGGTCTCCTGCCCCTGGGACTACAGTGGGATTCATCTGGATTAGTCAACAGAGTTCCCAACAAGGATTCAGCTCACCACCACCACACAAGTGGGGTTGCATCATTTCAGCCCCAAACCAACCATGAGACAGGAGAACAAGCTAGAAACACCTAATTACCTACTCTGAACCAAACCAAGAAGAAAGAGATAGACCCTTAAAGCTGTTAATGCAGAGTCTGGCTTAGCATTGGCATTTGTGTAAAATTGCCCATCACCCTCCCAGGGTGTCTCAGCATCACAAAACCTAAGGTTTTCTTAACTATATTGTTAATTATATTATATATAATTTTATAGATATATATAGTTATATATTAACTATATATATATATATAATTAATATAGTTAATTATATAGAAAATGGTTTCCTTTCCTTTCCACCTCTGACTTATCATCTGGACTAGGATATTTGCAGCTCTAGAAAGGATACAAAATGGAAGCCACAAAATAGGTAGGAGTTTTCTCTGGAAAATCCAAGCTCATCATGTCAAATGTCTGGGGTAATGTTGCAAGGAAATTCAGTGAATACAGGGAAAGGAAAACCCTTCTTCATGTTTCAGTAGGTCACAAGGTGCAATAAATGACCATATATTTAATGCAAATATGTACCCTGGATCAGTCAACTGGCTCTTGGAGTTTGGTTATTCAGTTACAGAGCAATGGCTCTTGCTTTTGCCTTTCCAACAGGCTTCTGAAAGAAGATCTTGATTTTTTTAATTCAGACCAGATTTATCTCTTTCTAGGAAAAAAAAGCCCACAGTATCTATGGTACAAGGCACTGCCAAACCTATTTAGTACAAATTCTCTCTTCATCAAGAAGAGGGAACCAGAGCCTGGCAGGAGAGTGAGTGGATGAGGTCTCCCACAAGATTGCTGACATAAAGGTCAAAACCCTCTAGCCTACTGTACTTTAGCAGCTACAGAATTCAGCTTCCACCTAGATACAGCAAGTGTTAACATAAAACCACAAAATCATAGAAAAATCTGGTTGGAAGAGACCTCTGGAAATAATCCAATCCATCCCCCTGCTCAAAGCAGGGCCAACTTCAACAGTTGCTCATATCTTTACACTTCTTCAGCCTGTGTTCAGAAATAAGGTCTGTGACTGAGTTTGTTCTCCTTCAGCAGGAACTGTGTAAAAATTCTGCTTTCCAAGACCAAATCCAGGGAGATCTTGGCAGCACAGCAGATTGGGTGACTTTCCCCTATATATTTCCTCACTAGTATTCTAAATGCCATCTGAATTCCAGCCCCACAACTTCAGTGGCAGCTATTTCCTTTTCCTCCACGTTAAAGCAGCTGATTACCCTCCAAAACCAGCCCAAAGCTGTGTCTCACCTTGAGCTGGCCAGAGTTTAATGCACTTTCTCACACTCTGTGACACGTTTAGACCTGTGCTCATCCTCCATTTCCAGGCAAAGCTGGTGCACACTGCAGCAAGAATTATATAAATAGTGACAGGTCAATATCCTCAGCACCTGATTTTTGCTCAAAAGCAACATCAGAGATTGAAAGCATTGGTTTTACTCTGAGGGAGAAGTGTGTAGTCCATGCTGCCATCTTGGCTTCTCCTGCTGTGCTATTGAAAGCAACAGCCCTGCTTCCATAGCCCCCCTTTTTTTCCATGTTCACTCAGGTTTGAACCCCATGGCTGCATCTCATGAGTGGCATTTATGGTCCTTCCCCTCCTTCTGTCCAAGAAGGAGATCACATGCAGGGTGAAATGTGGGAGCACAGGTCACCAAAAGGCTGCAGCACAAAACCTCTCCTCCAGGTATCTCAGTCCTTCTGGGTACCTGAGGATGTGGTGGGTGAGAATACTTAGCTTACTCCGAGGAAGAAAAGCTGAAGGGGTTTCTGGTGTTAATGAAAATATTTTCCTGGCACAGCTGGAAGTGAAACCCTGAAAAGTTTGAGTCAATTCCTGAAGCTTTGCTGATGTGGTCTTCTGGGTCCCATCAGCAAAGCTAGTCATAAAATCATGGAATCACAGAACATTCTGAGTTGGAAGGGACCCATGAAGATCATTGAGTCCAACTCCTGGTCCTGCACAGGACAGCCACAGAATCATCCCTATGCCTGAGAGCATTGAGCTCTGGCAGCCTCGGGGCTATGACCATTCCCTGGGGAGACTGTTCCAGTGCCCAAACATCCTCTGAGTGTGGAACCTTTTCCTGAAATCCAACCTACCCTCCCCTGACACAGCTCCAGCCGTTCCCTCAGGTCCTGTCTCTGGTCACCAGAGAGCAGAGATCAGTGCCTGACCTTCATCTCCCCCTGTAGGGAGATGCAGACAGTGGTCAGTCTCCTCTCAGTCTCCTCCAGGCTGAACAAGGTCAGTGACCTAAGCTGCTCCTCATTTGGCTTCCCCTCCAGGCCTTTCACCATCTTCAAAGCCCTTAAGCCCTCAGTGATGCCTCAGACCAGGACTTGACCCGTAACTGGCATTGTTTGTTCAAGTCCTGCTAGAGCCATGTCAGATAAATCCTTCTGCTTTCCCCCCAGCTCTAATTTATCAACATAACAACCTCATAGAGGAAAGACACATCCTCTGCTGTAATCCAGCAGCTGCTTCTGAGAACATCAGGGTCCCCAGCACTGCTGGATGTAGTGATGCTCTGAGAGGTTTGGGAGAAGCCCTTGGTAAAAGCAACAACACCTTGGTTGGAACAAAGGCTCAACACCAAAGCTCATAACACATCATAAACGTCCCCCTCCAAACTCTGAATTAAACACCCACTCAGCTGAAACGTTTGAATGATGAATATCATCATCTGGGGGTGGGGGGGAGGGAGGGAAATCTAGGCAGCTTTATTTTTTCCAGTGCTGCAGAAAGAATTTCCTTCCTCCTGCAGATGTGCAGCCGGGGCGCTGGAAACAGTTCCCTGTCAAGTTGGAGCAGCTGTACTCATGTGTCACCAGGCAATGAGACTCCAGGCCTGGGCTGTCAGCTCCACTATGGAAATTAATGGGCCAGACTCCTTGCATTAGTGGAAATCATCCCATTTAAATACATATATGTTATGCTGGGTACATAAGGCAACTGCAAACTGGCAGCGTGGAGGGAAGGGGAGCAGGTCAAGAGGAGGGAGAGGGAAATGATAAGGTGTAAAAAGAGAATATCCAGGAGAGGGAGAACACATCCTAGGGGGAAAGATATTAATTCATGAAAGAAGTGTAAGGAAAGCCAAGAACTGAACAGATAGCACTGGAATGAGAGAAAGAGAGGAAGATAGTTATATGTATGGATAGATGGATGCACAGATATTTAAGATCTGTGCAGGAACAAGCTCGGTGTGGGACTGTATCAGTGCCCCAAACGCCAGAGGTCATTTGGATCAAATACCTACAAGGGTCAAAAAAGCTTTCAGCAGCAACAGCAAACTCCAAACCACAGAAAAAACACAGTCCAGCAAGGGAATGAGTTTTTTTTTTATTTTTTTTCCTTCCCTTCCTTACTTAGTATTCAGGAGAAGCAGCATTTTTCTGCAGCATTTAGAGAGAGTAAATAATCAGGAACATGCTTCTGGAGGAGCTGGGAAGGGGCCAGAGAACATGGGTGTGAGGCAGGGGAATGGCCAGATGCTGGCAAGGTTCCCCATGTGCAGAGGAGGACAATGGGGACCTCTCACACCCCACAGGGATTCAGAGAGGTCACCAGGGCTGGGGGCACCTGCAAGGTCCTGCTGGGCTGGGGGAGCCTCCAAGGCCACTCTAGGCTGGGGAGCAGTTCAAGGCTTGGCAGAAAACTGACACTCCACCAGGAGAGATGCTCAGGACTTCTCCCCATCTTTGATCCACCAAGAAGTATCAGGAGCCATTTTTAAGACAAATATTCCTGTTTTCCTGAAAAGAAACAAAAAGAAGGAGAAGAGACCTTATTTTGAAATAAGATGCACCGTCCTTCAGCAGAGGGTTTAAAAATGGAGATAACCCAGAATTTGGTGATGACAATTTATAAGAGATTGTTCTGTTCAATCTCTCCCTATTTTTTTTCTTTGCAATCAGAAACATGAAGCTTCTGATCAGGGAAAGAATTTTAATTTTTTTTTCCCCTGTGAAAAAAGTTGCATTTTTTCACAGTTCTTTTCAAAGCCGCTGCTTCTGTAGTGAAACAAATCCCCTCCTCCTGCCTGCACTGGTGGGGCAGTGAGATGAGAGCAGGGGCTGGGGGACCATCAGGTTTCCCTGCAGTGCAGCCATGCAGGGGAAAGCAGAAATGATTCAGAGGTTAAATACTGCCACGAAGAAAACATCAGCCTCGCCTCCATGTGGAAGCTCACAGCTCCAGGAGCGTGTAAATGCATTTTTGTTTTGAAGGAGTTGGTGTCCTGGGGGCTCTCTCAGCTCTGGGGTGCTGTGAGAGGCTGCTGCTGGAGAGGGAAGGGTGGTTTGTGAACACATCCCAGGATTCAAATGACAGGCATTAACGGGCCAGGAATGCTGCAGCTGTAAAACAGGGAAAACAAAACAATTCTGTTTTGCAGAAGGACCTCACCAAAGATGACTCCAACGAGCACACGATCCACCAATGCATCACCTCCCAGAATCCCTCATGAGAAGGTGGGATAATTACTATAATTTTAATGTACTCCATGATTATTTAAATACACTGGGTAAACTAAAAATATCCTGCTTTTCCGTGAGGGCTCTGACTTTCTGAGGTAATGCTGCCCCAGAGCTGCTGGTGGTTCATGTGCCAGCCCCTTCTATCACCCCTCAGGGCTCCATAAACCTCGTCACAGCTTTGCCCAGTGGAAAGTCTTTGCCTCCTGCATTTTGCACACCTCTCCTTTGGGAAAAAAAAAATAAAAATCCTCTGCTCTTTCTCTTGTAATCTGTGGTAGAACTGCAGAAGGAACAGAGGATGGAGAAGAGGATGTGAGCAGCAAGGGTGGGAGCAGGGAGCCTGGGCCAGCTGAGTGCTTCAGCATGCTTGGAAGTGTCAGTGAAGCAAATAGTGTGTTTCTAACACAGTCCTGAGTGTTGAAATACTGCTTAAATTGCCTCCAGAGCTGACATGAAACCCGAAGATCTGGAAGTATCTGCCGTGATTGATTGAGTGACTGATTGATTTGATTATATATATTTTATATGTGTGCGTTAGGGCTGGATTTGGCTGTCTAAACACCATTTCCCAGAGCCAAGTTAGAAGCTCTGGGGTATCCAGCCCCAGACTCCAGCTCTTGCTTCTGAGGACTGCTCGTCTTCCCTCAGCTCTGTGTCCCTTTGCCAGCACTGTGGGATGTCTCAGATACACAAGGGCATCTCAGATGGCACCAGGCTCCTGTGTGTAGGCACTGAGTCCCACCCTCTGAGTCATTAAGGCTCACACAGATCATATTTTCAAAGTTTCCCTCCGCAGTCACTGGGATCAGAACTTTACCTTAAAAATAAACAACATCCAAAGCCAAGAGTTTCCTGGATAGTCAGTTAATTTCTGTGGGGGCTGGTTTGGAAGTACTCCGAAATCTGATCCTCATTGTAAAGCTGGGAATCTTGGCAGCCATGTCAAGAAGCAAACTGTGTATATTTTGCCTAGAATTGTTTCCACTATATAACCAGGAAATAATAATAAAAAAAAAGAGTCTCTTCTCCTTTAACTTATTTGCAGAGGTCTTCATGGGTCCCTTGCTTGTCCTCCATCATGCTGGAAAGAAGGAAACCTGAGATGAGGTTGGTTCCTGCACCTGTGCAAATGCAAAATTCTTAGATAGAATCAACGTGACTGCTCATGTGAGGTGGGTTTAGCAACACAGAAGATCACTGGACCATTCCTATGGATATCTTGTTTAATAAATGAGGTGAAACATGCTTCTTCCCTGGATGAGGATCCAGGCTGGGCTTTTTCCAATGCTGGGAAGGTCTCTGACTTGGAATTGCAGAGGTTTTGGGTCTTGGGGAAAGAATGGGAACAAATGGGTCAGTCTGGACTGTCAGGTTTTTGTGTTCTTTTGTAGGGTCTCCTGCAGGAGACCCACAGGACAAGCTCAAGTGAAGGAAACAAAGGATTTCACAAACTCCAGCTGATACAAAACCAGTGACCTTTGTTCTGCTCCTTGGTTGACCACTGAGAAATTATTATTGCAGAGATAAAGATCATAAATTTTTGTGCCTGGCTTTTTTCCTAGATCCTGTTTAACAGTGTTTCTTGGCAGTTTCTCAGTAGATACTTTTTAGCTCTGGCTCTCTTCCTGGAGCTCTGGCAATTAAAGATATTAACATTCAGCTTTAAAAATAGCAAGGAGTGGGTATCCAGCCTCCCCAGATGAACACCCCTGAATGTGGGGAGAGCCTTCAAGGATGCAGAGCCCTGAGCTGAGCCAGGCAGACCATGGAGACGCTGCCTGGTCTCTCAATGGCCTTTCCAGTCCTTGGTCCCAGGACTTCCTCACCCTCTCTTCTGCCTGGCAAATTCACACCCATCCCTTCCAGAATTTTCACCCCTTGGCTGGTTTATACAGAAACCCTCATGCTGACAGGATGTCCTTGTCTTTAAGTGTGACAATTTTTAGACTGCTTTGCTCCTGGGTAGAGCCACCTACCTCTGCTGTGTTTTCCAGGATGCTGAATATCACTGTGCCTGCTGAGCTGGGAAGGGAAAAACCAACAAACAGCCCTTCTCCTCCCTCTGCTTGAGCTCTGACAGCATGAAGTGGAAATGACCTGTCTGGTCACTTAGTTCTGAGCTTCCCTGCCTCTCTTGGCCCCTCTAAAATACAGAGGGAACACACTGTTATCTCCAGATCCTGAGGGCTGCCCAAGGAGAAACAGACCCCTCTGGGAGGAATAGCTTCATCTCTACTTCCCTCCTCCCTTCTCCACCAGCAGCTGGCAAAAAGGGTGTGGGAACAGACCTAGCTGTTAAGTGAGCACACAGAGAGATGAAGGCTGTGCACCCCAAGCTTCACTGTGAGTCCTTGATGTGTGTCCTTGATGTTACCCAGTGAAACTTTTCTTCCAGCTCATTCAGGGCATTCAGGAGGTGCTCTGGACTCTCACTCTCCAATATTTTTCACTGCAGTGATGCCTTCTCTGTTGAGGACCATAAAGATCCCTCCTGGGAGATTTGGGTGAAGCTGAGAGTGGGCAGACGTGGCAAATGGAGAGCCACACAATTCCTGCACACTTCTCCCAAAGGGAGCTCATGGGGCTGAAGCACAGCAGGAAGGGCACTGGAATCTGTGCACAGAGAAGTGTCCAAGGACAGGAAAGGGAGAGCTTGAGCAGTGCACTGGAGGAGCAGGGGTTTTGTAGCTGGGATTGGGAGATAATCAGCAAAGGAAAGCAGCAGCCCAAGCTTCCCTCCAGGAGCCTGCAAGAGCCAGCTGCCAAGGACAGCCCTGCAGAACTCACTGGATAGAGCAGGAATTTTGATTTGGAATCTGTGATAGCCAGGACACAACTGAGGAGAATTTGAATGTACAAATAAGCTTGTAAAATACAGAGTGAGAGCACTGGAAGGAATGTGACTTGAAGGGCAGGAAAAGTCCTGCTCCTTCCACTGATCACCCCATGGGTCCTTCACACTCCCCAAGCTCGCAGAGCTCCCAGCTTCTGGGATCTCAGGGATTGTTTTGGGGGAATTTCAAAAGCAGCAGCTCAGACCATGCAGTACTGAGCATAGTTTTGGATACAGAAGAGCCTGGGGGTGGCCTGTGCCCCTCTCCTTCTGGCCAGGCAGTCAGGGGTGGGTTCACAAAGCAACACCTGGAGGAAGAATCTCAAGGAGAAACTGCCCCTGCTCTGCCAAAACCTGAGCCCCAAACCTGGACATTCTCCATGCAAAGGATGTGGCTCAAATCCTTGGTGAGGGTGAATCTACAGGTGGTGGAGGTGGCAAAGAAGGGGGAATTTGGGGTCTCTAAGGTAGGAGTGGGAGGCAGCAGTTGTACAAATACCAATGAGCTGGTGAGTGAAAAGGAAAAGGGGTGGTTGTAGTCACCCTGTTTTGGGGAAGGACAAGGCTCCCAGGACCTGGGGATGTCTTCACCACGCTCTGTGACAGGTGTGATGACGGGTTGTCCCATAATTTTAAACAATGAATTATTTGGTCTTGAAAACTTGACCTTTTAGCCCTCAATTCTTTGAAATCAACAGGAAGGCTATGGCACTATCTCACAACACCCAGTACTCGAGGTGACGCCTTTCACAAGACATTTGGGGTTTTAATCATTTTTGGTTAATCCTCATAATTTCAGTTAATAAATCCAGGGTGGTTACAGCGATGATTCATGCAGGATGCATCCTGTTTCTTCTCTCCCACATCTCTCTGGCAAAAAGCTGCTATGGATTAGGAACCTTGCCCTTCATTTTTGGAAATTGCTCTCCCACTATAGACTCCAAATGAGAATTGCTGTGGTATTTCACTGTGTGCTATTTCAGAGCGCTGGCTTCTTTGATGCAGTCATCATCTATATGGAAAAGAGGTGTGTGCATGAATCAATGGTACAGTTCAGCTGCATCTGCATTAGAAAGGCATAAAAATGAATGAAATGCAGGAACTGAAATGTGCTCTCCCAGGATGCTGTGCTAAATCTGCACTTCAGAAATACGCCAAGGCGCTTTCCGGGCACGGGCTGCAGAACCAGGAGGGTCCCACAATTTCACACCACACTTCCTACATTTCCATTTTCACCTCTGGTGACTGGAGCATGGCGAGGTTTGTCTGAGTTCCCTAAAAGTTGGATGATATGTCTTTCATCTGCTGTTTAAAAGGGTGTTTTTTTTAATGGCTGGTTTTCTATTTCCCTTTCCTTTTGTCATTGCCCACTTCTAGAAAACGCTGGTGGCTTTCAGTTTCTGGAGGAAGGCTGCTCTTCTCCATGAAAGAGGCAACAGAGCAAACTGTGCCCAATCAACTTCATACAAAATGATTGGTCCATGCAGCTTTAGACATCTTAAGAGGGCCCTTTGCAGGAGCAGGACTAATTTTCTGCTTTGAGTCTGCTCATCTCATCAGCTGGGATGGCAGAGCTACACATCCCAAAACCTCTTCTGCTTCTCTATTTGATAAATTAATGAACATAGCAGTTAAAAGACGAAGCCAGAAGCCCTCAGGGAGCAGATGATCTGAGCTGCCCTCCTTGTCCTTCAGTAACAGCGAGGGAAAAAGAAAATAACCTTACTTTTACCCAGCCTAATCCCATCTCCTGTTACTCCTCACATGAACACAGGCTGCATCTCACTGACAGAGGGGACCACAACACTCACAGCAAGCACTGGTGGGGAGCTTCTCTCTCTGGGATGTTCAAGACTCTGCTTGTAACAGTGGAGAGCAATGGGAACTGCTGGAACATGATTAATTTCATCCCAAAACTGGCATTTAAATTAGGTTCCCTCAGGGACTGCCATTTTCTCACCCCTGGCTCTAAAGGGAGCTTGGGCATAGCTGTAGAGAACTCCTGTGAAAATCCTGGGTGAGACGAGTCCCACCCTTAACTGGAGAGATCTGAACATGTTCTCTAGTTTCCTCTGTGGACTGTGGAAAGGGGACAAGCCTAAAGAAGAGGCCATTAGGCTTCACCATAAAGAATACAAGGGAGCTGGAGAGGGGCTTTTCACAAGAGCATGAAAAGACAGGACAAGGGGCAATGCCTTTAAACTGGCAGAGGGGAGGTTTAGAGGAGATGTCAGGGGGAAATTCATCCCTGAGAGGGTGGGGAGGTCCTGGCACAGGGTGCCCAGAGAAGCTGTGGCTGCCCCTGGATCCCTGAGAGTGCCCAAGGCCAGGTTGGACAGGGCTTGGAGCACCCTGGGACAGTGGGAGGTGTCCCTGCCCATGGCAGGAGTGGAATGAGATGATTTTAAGGTCCCTTCCAACCCAACCCATTCTAGGATTTTATGATCATTGCTCCCTTGATCTCCTAACGAACTGACAAATACTGGAGACAGAAGAGGCTGTTTTGGGCACATCTTTGTATTCAAAACCAAGCTTTAATGGCTGAGTGTCTCTTTGCCCTGGTGCTTTCATGTGATGAGGAATGGGACCATCCTCACTGCAGTTTAAGAAGCACAAAACATTTCTCTTCCCCGTCAAAAGCACAGAAGAGAACAGGTAGAAGAGGAAATGAGCAGCCAGCTCTATCCAATATTAACAGCTCCACAACTCAGGAAACGTGTTCAAGCGAGTTTATCTCCCCCAAAAAACTGGCAGGTTGAGTAAAAACACTTGGTGGAAGAGTGACCCCGGGGAGGATGAGATACCTTCTGCATAATTATCTGCAGCCAGGGTTTGGCTCTGCTATCATAGATGTTAATCTTTCACACTTCACACCCACTGTGGAGAGGCCAGAGAACAGCCCTTGTGGTGAAATACATGAATGGGAGGCAGAGGAATGCAATGTTCCTCTTGTTTTGCATGGTTCAGGATCAAATGCAGCCAACCTCGGTAGCACCTATGGCAGAGCAGGGAGCTGTGCCTTAACACCAGCTTGCATCCTGCTGGCAATCACAGCACCCCCAGCCTCACAGCTCAAACTCCTATCACACCATCTCTGCCCTCGGGATCATCCAACTAAAAGGTGAAGTGGAAAAAAAAAGGAAAAAAAAAAAAGGTTGAAATGCTAGGAGAGCTCTAAGCTTTGATTCAACAAAGGCTTTGAGGATGTGTCTCATTTAAATGAGCCCTGAAATCGACTCCTGTCAATAAGCCTTAAGAAGATTCTTATGAAAATAAACCATGATTATTTCTCCTTTCAAAAAAAAAGACAACAAACTAGAGCCAAGTCCAAAGTTATGAAGATAATCACTGATAATTTACAGCCTAATCAACTGTGGGAGATATTATTGGTTTCTACAGGAAAGGCTGTTATCTTCCAGGATCAATAACCACCTTGTAGTAAAGCCTCAAGGTGCTGGCAGGGGCAACCACAATATTCCCTGCAATTGTTGCTCAGCTCCTGTTTTTGGGAGTGTGGTCGAAAAAAACAGCTGCAGGAACAAATTCAGAGCTGGCCCAACCTGACACAGTCTTTGGGAGAGGCACCCACTCCTGCTGAACCTGAACTCTCAGGTAAAAAAAAAAAAAAAAAAAAGCACTTAGGAAAACACTTTTTTCCCCACAAAAAACCTGCTGACTTATGGGGGAATTGGGTGTTTCTGGGTTTAGCACAAATTTGGGATTCACTATCAGAGACATAATTGCAACTTTCATTTTCTTGGACACTGCTGACTGTACCTTGTGCTAAAAAAACCCCCTTTCATGTGACCCCTAGTCTTGGTCTTCATCCTGGGACTTACATGGGCCTTAAAGAGATAAGGAATAGACATCTGTGGCTGTAATGAAATAAATGAGTTGAAAATGCCACCTTGCCTTTGTGAGGAACACCTGGCACTGGAAAATGCAGCAACCATGGCTCAGCTATCACCCTGTAACTCTTTACACTGTGGGAATTGTGTCCTTGAACCTGAGACAGCAGGATAAGAGGGAAGGGAGAGTGGCACTGCTCCAAGGTTTGGTAAAGCACTGCCGGTTTGGAGTCTCATAAATCCAGCAAGGAAGCAGTGTGAGGGGATTGTCTCAGTCTGCTCTGTCCTTGGGAGACTCCACCTGCAGTGCTGTGTCAGCTCTGGGACCTCAGCACAAAAAGGACATGGAGCTGTTGGAACAGAGTCCAGAGGAGACCATGGAGATGCTCCAGAGGCTGAACACCTCTGATCTGGAGCCAGGCTGGGAGAGCTAGGGAAGAGAAGGTTCCAGGGACAGCTCAGAGCCCCTTGAGGGCCTGAAGGGGCTCCAGGAGAGCTGGAGAGGAACTGGGGACCAGGGGGAAAGACTGAAAGAGGGCAGGATTAAATTAGATATCAAAAATAAGCTCTCTTTGAGGGTGGCACAGAGAAGCTGTGACAGCCCCATCCCTGGAAGAGTTCAGGGTTGGATGGGGCTTAGAGCAACCTAAGGAGGGATCTCAGGAGGCTCATCCCTCCTCATCCCTCCCTTGCAGAGGAAGGAAGAGCCTCGTGCTGTCCTTGTGCTCTTTGGTCCTATTTTGCTTTATGCCTCTACTAAATCTGTCCCCAGGGCTCAGGGTGGCTGTAGCAGCCCTAGGGCTTGGCACAGGGGGCTGTTTTAAGGTTGCCACAGTGACTGCCATGGCAGCATTTAAAAATGGCACAGGCTGTTATTTAATGCCAGCTGGGCAGGGATTGCAGGGGGGGTTGGCCAGTGACCCAAAGCGACCCATTACAGATTGACAGCCCTTTACAGCAGCATCATCCTGGAGACTGACTGGGAAGGGGGATTCACCCTGAATCCACAGGGAGCTGAGCATTTTGGCTGTGTTTTTGAGGATTTTCCGTGAGAAGGACTAAAAGTTTAGGCCAAGCACTGCTGTGACCAAAACTGGTCTTGAAGAACAAAGTGTTTTATCTTACAGCAGAAAAACCTGCTTTAATTACACATATGTAGGAAGGAGGGAAGGCAGAACTGGTGATAAGAGACATGCAGCACCTCCAACAGAATTAGCTTAATTTCTCCTGTGTCCTTAATTATCTCAGAGGAGGAAGGGCTGGAGTGATATAAATGGTTGGAGAGGTAAGGTGGCTTGCAAGGCTCTGCAGACTTCCCCAGTTCCCTGGCTCCTGCAGCCATCACCCCAGCATTTCCCAGGGAGGGTGCTGTCACTGCCAGGGACCATCCTCCAGAGCAAGGGATGCCTACAACAACCTGCAAGGTCACCTTGGGATGCACCTGAGTTTGGTGTGCTCAGAGAGGGGCTTTGCACCTCTGCAAAAGCAATGGGAGCATGGACATAATTTTGGCAGTATCACATCTAGCAAAGGGCAGACACTGCCCAGTGACAAACTGAATGACAGTGGGGAGGCCCTGGCACAGGGTGCCCAGATTTGCTGTGGCTGCCCCTGGATCCCTGGAAGTGCCCAAGACCAGGTTGGACAGGGCTTGGAGCACCCTGGGATAGTGGAAGGTGTCCCTGCCCATGGCAGGGGGTAGAACTCTTAAAGTCCCTTCCAACCCAAACCAGTTAATGATTCTATGAATAATAAATCAACAGCACTTTAATAGCTTGGTGGGATTTGTACATCTGCATATGATTGCAAAATGTTCATTCTGAGGGTGTATAAACAAGCCCAGTCCCAGGTTGTGGCCGTGGGAAGAGCAGGGAGAACACAGCTGCCATGGGATGGGGGAGGAAGGGTTTTGCAGCTTTTTCCTCCCAGGTCAGCCACACCATGCACAGGGTGGTTGGGCTACTGTCCCCTCTGCCTTCTCATGAGACTGCCCTGATGTCCAGGCATGAGGAATCTACCCCTGTTTTTCCGTTTAAGGTCAAATGTAGTCCTACCTATCTGTTCTGTCGTGCTCTCCCTGCAGCAGGGACCACACCCTCACTCAGCTTTTCCACAGCCCATTCGAGCTTTTCTGGGAGAGCCAAAAGCACTGGGTTTTTCTGGAATTGCTTGAGGGTGAGGCTGTTTCTCCAGGCAGCAGGGTGGGAGGCTCTGGGGGACACGAAGCTCTGTGTGTCCCTCTACCTTGGGTTTTTTGGTGACTCATCCAGACAGAAGGAAGATCCCATCACATGAGTGGCCTCCTAAATACCTCTTCTAAGATCAGTCATCCCCCATTAAGCAGATGCTGGGTCAGTGGGCATACTCAAAATGAAGCAGGAAATAAGGAAATGTGTGCCTGTAGGGGAAATGTTCATTCAGCCAGGTGTACTGTTAGTCGTGGCCATGGCGTGGGCCTGGTCTGCACCTCTGGAATCTCCTGGGCATGACTCAGGGGCCAGCACAGACAGGGAACATCTCCAGCATGGGGGATTGTGAGTATCCACTGGGTTGGGTGTAGGGAGAAGAGCCATGGTGTTGTTTATGGATACAGAAGTTAAAATAAAAAGGGCAGAAAATAGCCAGGCATGATAAACAAGTCCTGCTGCCACCTCTCTGGAGAGTGTCTGCATCTGCGTCCTCCAACCCATTATTAGTTAGTAATAAACTCCTTCCCACATGGAGGTGAACCCACACCATTTATCTGAGTCATAAAATCACAGAAGCACAGAAAAGTTTGGGTAGAAGGGACCTTAAAACTCACCCAGTGCCACCCCCTGCCATGGGCAGGGACACCTTCCACTATCCCAGGGTGCTCCAAGCCCCATCCAGCCTGGCCTTGGACACTGCCAGGGATCCAGGGGCAGCCACAGCAAATCTGGGCACCCTGTGCCAGGGCCTCCCCACTGTACAAGATTCCATGGGACAAGGAGAAGTGGCTTCCAAGTGAAGAAGTTTTTTATTGTAAGGGTGGTGAGGCATTGGCACAGGTTCCTCAGAGAGGTGGTGGATGCCCCATTCCTGTAAATATTTGAGGTCTGGTTGGATGGGGCTCTGAGCCAACCTGGTCTCATTGGACATGTCCCTGCTCATTGCAGGGGGGCTGGACTAGATGGCCTTTGGAGGTCCCTTCCAACACAAACTATTCTATGACTCTATGATTCTATGGTTCCATGACTCTGTGATTCCATGATTCCATGATTCTATGATTCCATGATTGTATGATTCCATGACTCTGTGATTCCATGATTCCATGTTTCTATGATTCCATGGTTCTGTGATTCCATGATTCTATGATTCCATGACTCAGTGATTCCATGATTCTTTGATTCTATGACTCTGTGATTCCACAAATCCATGATTCCATGACTCTATGATTCCATGATTCTATGATTCTGTGACTGTGATTCCATGAATCCATGATTCCATGACTCTGTGATCCCATAACTCTATGATTCCATGATTCTATGATTCTATGACTCTGTGATTCCATGATTCTATGATTCCATGACTCTGTGGCACTCTGATTCTATGACTTTATGACTCCATGATTCCAAGACTCCAGACCCTGAGCCCCCCCAAGCCCCACAGGCTGCTCCCACCCCAAAACCTGCTCTGCTCAGTGCCCCATGGGGTGGGAATGTTCATGAGGGGAGTGGAACATCCCTACCCAGTCCTCAAGACAAGACATTCAAGAGTGTTTTCTTACAGACCACCCAGGAAATAACTGGCAGTGCAAGATCAGGATTTGGGCCCCCAGCTCCATCTTCCAGCCCCAGGCTTACACCACAAAACAGAAGAAAATCCCAAACCCCTAAAACCAAAAACATCTGTAAACCACACAGTCTCTTGCTTAAAGATTTGAAGAGATTAAATTATGTTAAACTCTTAATCCTTCAGCCTTTCCTAAGGCCCAGCTCCACTTAAAATCAGAAATACAAAGACTTTAACATCGGGCTGTAAGAAAAACAAACTACAGCAATCGTTTATTTTAACCCACAAAACTGCAAGAACAAGTAATTACCCTAAACCTACAGCATTCTTGGGAAGAGAGCTGTATGTAAAATAGGTTCCTTATGACTTTTTGGGCCAGCTTTGTAAATTTCCTTTTGGAATTTCTGACACAGAAAGTAAAAGGAGTTTTTAAATTGTATCTATGAGAAGATGGTATGATTTTCAATTTCCAGAATAGAAGCGTGAAAATAAAAACTTCTATGTGAGCTGATAAAGCTTTAACTTTGCATATCTATCTTGATTCTCCCTGTGAGTACATCCATAAAATCCTTACAGCTGGGGAAGGATAGGCCTTAAAATTAAAATGCTGAAAAATCCTTAGTGAAGGAGAGAGTACAGCCTCTTTAATCATTGAATTTTTTTTATTGCAACAGATTATGGATCTGAGAGGAAAAGAATTCAGGAAATAATTATGGTTTTAAGATATAACAGGACAGCCATTAAGAAAAACATAGGAGTTGGCTGTTTACAGGGGAAGATGCTTTAAAATTGCTGTCCCCACGTTTTCAGAGAGGAGAACTCAGCCCCATGAAATGCAATGGAGCTCACTGCAGGAGCAGAGGCAAGGAGGGATTTGTAAAACATGAGGGGGCCGTTTGTTCCAGTGTTTTTATGGAGACAGACTGTTTTAGGACCTCAGCTGAGGCATGAGTCCAATCAACATCCAGCAAAAAACCTAAATTCTCCCGTTGAGGGAACAAAATCTGCTGGCACTCCAGGTGATGAGCCATGGAGTGGGAAGGCAGCTTCTCCCCTTGTTTGCACCAGCATAAGTCAGGAGCAGCTCTGTTGATGTCCAGGGTCTTGAAGGCTTCCTCCAGAAGCAAGGGATCAGACCCAGCCACAGACTCCAGTGGTGCTTTCGGATTTATAGGAATGTTTTAAAATATGTGCTTTATTGTACTGCAGCAGAGCATCTTATAAAAGGCCATGCCTGAGAAGAATAATTTTAATAATGGGGAAAAAAAAAATCTGAGTTTGAGTCAACAAAAAGGCAGCCTGCATTGGGACTGTCAAGGCAAAAAGACTATTCAGACTTATTCTTCACTCACATAACTGAAATAAAGGGGGAGTTGCTCAGGTGATAGCGGGACTAAATCATTGTAAGAAACCATCAGGCCTGAGATTTCATTCCTCCCAGCCTCAAAACCCACTGCCTCCCACGGGCTAGATTGTGCTTGTATAAGACTTTCCTTCTTGGCTTTTTGTGGTAATTTATGTTTCCTCGCAGCGTGTTTCTTAGCCATGAGTTATACCTTTGTGCTGTAGCACATCCCCTGGTAAGCAACTAGACATAGCAGCAACATTTTTTTGTTTTTGTCTTTAGCGACTGGAATAAGGGTTTTCCCCTTATTTCCTAGAATTTACTGGGGGCTGATAAAAGGAAGATTTCCAAGTCCTCATGCTCAGTGGCAAACAAGAAACTCCTGGTCCTGGGGAAAAGGACTTCTCAGTACACAGAGGCCACTCTCTGGGTATTAGAGGAACCCACCTACTGCTCTCCAGAATGAACCTTAGAAATAAAAAAGGAAATATGCAGTGTTTTTACTGACACATTACACCATGCTACTTCACACTTGATTGCTGCACTTGTACATCACCAAGGTCTCCAAACCACATCCTGATTCCTCAGCATCCACCAGCTGAGTTCACAATGCAAGGAGTAAAGGAGAATTACAAATCACAGAATGGTTTGGGCTGGAAGGGACCTTAAAGATCATCTTATTCCACTCCCCTGCCATGGGCAGGGACACCTTCCATTATCCCAGGCTGCTCCAAGCCCCGTCCAGCCTGGCCTTGGACACTTCCAGGGATCCAGAGGCAGCCACAACTTCTCTGGGCACCCTGTGCCAGGGCTCCCCACCCTCACTGGAAATAATTTATTCCTAATATCCAACCTAAATCTCCCCTCTTTCAGTTTAAAGTTCTTAACCTTTGTCCTATCCCTACATGCCCTTGATCTGGGTGGAAGGAGATGTCTGGGAGTCACCTTGCCCAAAGCCTGCCCAAAGCAGGGCTGTGGCAGTGGACAGCTCTGAGGTTACTCTGAATGGCTCAGGGCCTTAGCACTGAAACTGCTCAGCCACTGACAANTAATATCCAACCTAAATCTCCCCTCTTTCAGTTTAAAGTTCTTAACCTTTGTCCTATCCCTACATGCCCTTGATCTGGGTGGAAGGAGATGTCTGAGAGTCACCTTGCCCAAAGCCTGCCCAAAGCAGGGCTGTGGCAGTGGACAGCTCTGAGGTTACTCTGAATGGCTCAGGGCCTTAGCACTGAAACTGCTCAGCCACTGACAAGGGTGCCTGTGATTCCCACACTTCACTTTTTTTTTTTTTTNTTTTTTTTTTTTTTTTTGTTTAAATCATCTGAGGATTAAGAAATATCTTATCTTTTAATTAAGAATCAGTTTTGTTTCAGATTGCAGCATAATTTAATTTATTCAGAACGTTCCTCAAGTTAATTGACACCAACCCATACACAATGGCACTTTCTGTCTTGGTACATTTCCCAGTCTCCACCACTCTGTGGTCTGTGCAGCCCAGATAGCACAGATACATGAAAGAGGAGATCAGTGGTGCCTTGAGGCTGCTTCTTGCACTCTGAAGGCACATTGACTTCAGAGGAATTGGATGTGTTGCTGCAAACTGAGGTACTTCACAAAAGGACACCTGGAGTCAGCAGAGAGTGAAGAACATCCACATGTTGGTTCATGGCCCACCTAGCTCTGGTCTTGTGTCCACCAAGGGTTCAAGAGTCAAGGAATGTAAAGGTGGTATCTGCACCACTTAATCAGTGGTTTGTCTTCATTTTCTTCTGTCTTTACTCAGAGTCTGGAATAAAAACACAAAGGAGACGAATTTTCTCATGTTTGGGCTTGGTTGTTTATTAAATCTTATCTAAAGTACAGAGAGTTCTGCAACACTTCTAGCTACCAGCTAAAAGTGAGTAAGATGGAGACAAATCAAGCTAGTTACAAGGTCTTTTAAAGCTAAACAGTCCAATAAAGACCTAACACCTGTATTATTTATACTTTTGACCCAATAACCAAACTCCTGTGACCCTCAGNGGATCCAACAAAGGAACTGAGCAGAGGATCAAGAGCTTGGAGAAGAGTGTGAGAGCAGGGAAAACCCAGTGGTATTGCCTTGAGCACTGGGCCCTGGGCTCACTTTGTGGCTCTTGGATTTCCAGAAGTGCTGTCCCTGCATTTAACAGCCCTTCAGGAATTTCTCTCCCATGGGTTAGCTGAACATTGTTTTCTACCTGTAAATGTTTTGCACTCACTCCGTGATCAAAACGTGCTGCCACCTCCCAGAGGCAGCATGAGCTGCAGGGGAAAGGATGTTGGGGAATTTTATTGGATGTGGGAGCTGAGGTCAGTGCAGGCTACAGAGTTAAATCTGTCAGCACAGGGTGGCAAGCAGGTCATTCCCTTTCACTGAAAAACACGGAGCAGAAATTGCTGCAGAAATCAATGAGGGCAGAAACCAACACTGAGCAGCTCGGGAAGGTAAGGACCCAGGAGACAGCACAAACACTCAAGGGTTTATGTGGTGTGACCCCAGATTTATGCTGGCAGCAGGGAAATCCAGTGCTGAAGAGCTGCAAAGATGGTCATGGAGTCAGATCTCACTTTTCAGCAGGAGCTGGATGATTTCATTCTGTCCTAAGCAAACCAAGTTCCCATGCCATGTGAAGAGAGTGACCTGGGGATGCCCTGGCACAGGGTGCCCAGAGAAGCTGTGGCAGCCCCTGGATCCCTGGAGTGTCCAAGGCCAGGCTGGATGGAGCTTGGAGCACCCTGGGACAGTGGAAGGTGTCCCTGCCCATGGCAGGGGGCTGGAACAGAATGATCTTTAAGGTCCCTTAAAACCCAAGCCATGCTGTGTCTGATAAAATGCCTGGGATAAAATGTCTGGATAAAATGTCTGGATAAAATACCTTCCCTTTTGCATGTTAGTTACAGTAGGTTCAATTCAGGTTTAAGCTCCAGATTTGGCATCATGCACTGTGGGCCCATACACAAACAGAGATCTCTTACTGCTGTGATACCCTGGGGTCTCTCTCCTGGTTTCCCACCAAACTCCAGGATGCTGGAGATGTTCTGTAGCCCTGGCATTGAGCTGACAGGGATACTGCAGATCCCTGGTGGCATCTCCACTGCACCACTCTGCATGAGCAGCAAAATCAAAACTCCAGATTTGGGGAGAGGATTCACACAGGAGCAGCAGGGTTTGATCTCACCACTCTGGAGGCTGCTGGTTGCTTTGGATCCTCTGCCTAACCCAGGTGTGAGGCAAAAAGTGCATGTTCCAGGCTATTTGCATGGAGTGAACTCCTTTATTCATCACAACCTTGTGGAAAGATCACTGTCTGTGCAGGAGCCTGGGCACACTCATGGGATGCACACAGGTCAGGGGATGTTGCAGTGGCTCCAGCTGTGCACCTTCAACATCTGTCTCTTCATACATTTGTCTATCTCGCCTTATTTATTTTTTTTTTAGTTTGTATGACTTCACACATCAAGACAGAATGATGAGGGGATGCTGTGGTTAGTCTAAGCGCTGGTTTTAACCCAAATAATTTTTAAATTATTTTTATTAATAATTTAATATTTTATATTAAATTATATTAATTTTAAGATTCATTATTAATATTTTTTATTAATTTTTAACCCCAAAGCAAATGGACAGGCCTTGGTGGGGATGAGGATATCTTTAAGTGCTGGTATCATTTTATATGAGCTGTAAGTGCTTTGACTGCCTGATTTAAACCATTAATACCATTAAGTATTTAATTAAGAAAGTGAATAATTAACTATGTATGTTCATACAATAGTAGTCATGATAATACTATTGCTAATGTGCAATAATTAACAATGAGTTGTATTTGGAGAGGCAGTAACAGGACTGACAGCACTGGGATCAGGAATGTGCCCTGGGAATGGGCACTGAGCAGTCCTGGCTGTGCCTGAGGAGGCAACAGGGAAACATTCCTGACACTGCATCCAGCCTTGCTTTACCTTCCTTACCTCAGCATCACCTTCAGGGACTGTGGACTTGTGAGGGGTCCTGGTTTGGGTAGAGCATTGTTGGGAGCAGGAGGTAGAACTGGAATATTCCAGGGTTCCTGCACCTTCTGCTGTTACACAGCTGGGTCTGGCTCCCTTTCCCCCATCCCTCACCCAGCTCAAACACACATCTGTGCTCCCCACAGCAAAGCTTAGAGAAACTTAACAAGAAACACCCAAACCCCACCCTTATCCATT
The DNA here is from genome assembly GCA_013400855.1 of Buphagus erythrorhynchus. Lineage (NCBI taxonomy): Eukaryota > Metazoa > Chordata > Aves > Passeriformes > Sturnidae > Buphagus > Buphagus erythrorhynchus. Next base: position 35,695 of record VZTT01000061.1, read on the forward strand.
GTTGTGCACCTTGTGTCGGGCACTGCAATAACATATAAATAATAAAAATAATAATAAAAAGATGCCAGCTCCTTCCCCAAGTACAGGAGTCCTGCCAGGGACTGGCTGTCACCAGTCACTTATTGTCGCTTTGTGTGTGTGCTAACACAAGCTGCTCCTCTCTGAGCTGAGGGCTATAAATAAGAATTAAATAATGGTAGCTGCAGTAGGGAAGATGATGGCACTGTTATTGTGATAGATATCCATGCTGGACCCTTTGTGGGCTGTGGGATGAAATGTGAGCTTTCTACACAGTCAGGAACAGCCCAGAGAGCGTTTGGAAAATTCCGGGGGAAAAAGTGATTTGATTTTTGGCCTTCTTCAGGGAGGAAACTCACAGGACATATTTTCCTGGCTGTGGGAGTAGCCTGTGAGAGGGGTAACATGTTCTCCATGAGTACGTCCCCGTCTCACTTTGCATCCTCAGGAATGCAAGGTTAGCAGGAAAATGCAGCTGGGAATCTGCAATGAAAAATTCTGCCGACTCTTCAAAGAGCATCTCTGATCTCTTTCACAGGCACGCTCAGCTTCCAGAGAGATGCTGCTGACGTGAGGGGCTTCAGCTCTGAGAGCTGCAGGACCACACCAAATGGAGGAGAAGTGCTGGCCCTGGGGGAAGAGGCTGTTGGGAGGGGAGAAATGTGGAGCTGTGGGGTCCCAGTGGGCACTGCTGGGGTTGGTCACGGTATTTTGGGGTGCTGCACCTGAGTGACAGTCATCCCTGCCCCATCCATCCATCCATCCATCCATCCATCCATCCATCCATCCATCCATCCACCCGTCCATCCCTGAAACCCCTCCCCAGAGGCCCTCAATGACTTGTGCTGTGCTTTTTAACCTCTGCAGTTTTGTTCTCTTCAATTCCTCTGAAGTTTCCTCCCTCTTCCATTACCCAGTGGCCAAGGCCGCTGCTCAGAACATCAAGGATGGGAGAGGAGAAGGCAGGAACTGGCAAGATAAAGTGTTTCCAAGAATTCCTCCTCCCTCCTGCTCCCTACTCAGAGTCTCTATGTTAAATCAGCAGAGGGTTTTTTGTCCCTTCTCCTTTCCCCAGAGGCTGTCCCACGACAGCTCTGCTCTGGGAGTCAGAAACCTTCTTGTAACCACTTGGTCTCATGAACTCACTTTCAGCTCTTTTGCCCTCAATTTTACTCTGCCTGATCTTTCATGTTTACCCCTGAGATAAATGTGGAGACAGCAGCTGCATCCCATCCCAGCTCCCATTTCAGTAGACTAAGCAAGCTTGAGGAGCTCTTCTTGTGGGGCAGAAGGTTCATGGATCAAAGGCTTCGCTTGCACTTGCACCAGGCAATTTTCCCTAAGAGCAGATTTGTCTTGATATTATTAGCATAGCTCACGAGAGGGGGAAAATAATGGAATGTCCTTAGTCCCGGTGATGCCAACCACATACACAGAAATGGTGAGGTTTTTTTTTTAATTAATTGAAAAGGAACATCCATCATGACATCAAGGCTTGTGGAAAAAAAACTTGTGTGCTCTTTTTTCTCTTGCATGAGCAATCCCATTTGTGGACTGGTGCTGAGAGAGCTGCTGGAGGATGAAGGCTTTCAAAAGTTAATTGATTAGAGGAAAATCCCACCTCCTTAATAGTTATTCAGACTCATTTCATATTTTGCAGCTATTACATAGTTATAAAGTAGCTGATAAAAAAGCCCCTGTATTACAGATGGGAAAACTATTTCTCATGAAAAGATCAAAGTCCCAGTTTCCATATTTGAGCACCTTTATCAATAAATCACATGCCAGGATAAAAAATTTCAGTGTCAGCTTTCTGCTTCCAGACCAACAAGATTCTTGAATGATTACTCAAAAGCAGAGAGTTTAATTTTAATAAAATTTTCAACTGTTTTTAAAATTAGGTACGATAAGGATATTGACAATTAATATTCTGTTCAGCTCTGTCATTTAACCAACCTTTCCAAAGAGAGAACCCCTGGCTCGGGATCAGCTGTGGATGGTCACTCTTAGGAGCATTTCTTCACTAAATAGGAGCTTATTTCACTGAGAAGTTACGCTCCTGTGGTGACAATCCATCGTTGCTCACAGGACTGGTGTTGTCAGTAAAACCTTATTTACTGCTCCCCTGACCAAATAAAAGCTTTCCAAATGGGCAAGAGCACACATGTCTCTAGAGAAAATGAGAGACCTTGGCTTCTGGGAACAGCTCAGCCAACCCTCCAAAAGTCTGAAAACACTTTTTACAGGCTTGTGCTACTGCACAAAATAAATCCAGCCCAGAGAACCCTTGATCTGCCAACAGCACCAACAAGGTGCCAGCACAGTTGGACTCAATGATCTCAGAGGTCTTTTCCAACCTCAATGATACTGGGATTCTAACAAAGTCAGTGAAAACTATGCAAGGGTGACCTTCTCCGGAAGGAGAGCATGAGGAAATTTCTTCATCTCCAAGACTTTTGAAGGCAGAGCTTTTTGAGCTCAGCTCTGGGTCAAGGCTGGGTAGGATGCTGCAAAGTGACAATTCCATTCCTCATGATTTTGTCTGGAGTCTCAGGCTGCCATGCTGGTGGTGGGAAATTCACAACAGGTCCCTGGGAATTTCACCTTTGACTTTCACAAAGGTCTCATTTTTTCCCCTTATTTTACAAAATTCCAGTCACGAGTCTATAAGGGTGTGAGAATCACAGGTTTCCATTTTCAGCTGAAAGGCTCTAAATGTGACTTTTAGACCTGCAAGCACAGATGAAGCTAAGAAGAAGCCACAATTACTAATTTAATATCTCAGACTGAAGACTGGCTCTTGCTGAGGAGTGCCCCTTGAATTTTGTCTGCTCAAGGCCAGCAAAGCTGCAGAGGGAAGTTAATTTTTAACCTCCCTGTGGAGTGTTCTGAAGGTCAGGAGATGTGAGGTGGTTCACCAGCCACCTATCTGCAAGTCTGTGATATAAATGCTTGTACTGAGAGAGGGTCACAGCCTACCCCTGGCTTTCTGGTGCTATTTGAGGTGGCCCAGGATGTCCCACCAGGTCAGAATGGCACATACCTTCTGCAAGTCCTAGGCCAGGTTTGTCAGCCCCCTGCCCTGAATGCTCTGGAGCTTTTCAATACCACTGGCTGCTCATGTTAAGGACTGAATTATTTTTCCATGTCAGGGTCAACCTGTTCAGCCTGCAGCTAACAGGGACAATTCTGTGTCCTTGTGTCTTGCTGTGCCCATCCAGCCTCTCAGGACTGAGTATGAACAAGGAAGCACTTAACTGGTGCTAAGGAATCTCTGGATCTTGTCTCCTGGGTTAATAACTCACTGTGTGTGAGCAATGAAGGACATCCCTGGTGTTCCTTGAGGGTCAGATGTGAGAAGGGAAATGAGGAGCTCAGCCTTGGTGGGGCTCTGTCAGCCAAATGGTGATGGTCTCCCATGGACTGTGGGCATCTCATCCCAAGTGCTGCCATCTCACACATCAAGAGCTGCACCCTCACCCTCCTGTGCTCTCCAGGGGGAATTTGGGGAGTCCTCACTACCTTTACAGCCTCAGCAAGGAGGAGCACCAGGCATCCAGGGCAGTGCTGGGAAGCAGATGAGGCTGAGCACTGTCCTAGGTTACAATGCAAAGATGTGACCAAAAGTATGTATTCTATCACCATCTGTTAAAAACCAGCTGGGGCAGTGTTCTTTATCTTTTCCAGACCCATCCTTCCTCCAGGAGGTATCTTCTGTTAATGGGCCATTGAGTCCCACTGCATGACTGATAAAATTACATCATCCCACTGGGAGATGCTCCAGCCAGGGGGAGGAGCCAAACATGTCCTACTTAGATAAAAACTGAGATTTGGAACACCAAGGCAGCCTTTTTCNACTTGGAGTCTCTCACTGGTTTTGCTTTCAAACCAGTACAAGCACAGAGACAAAGTAGTTCCAGCTTACCTAAATAAACCTGTGAGTCTGCAGCAGGAGTGGCTGATACAGCTGCTGTGCTCCCAGCTTGGAGAGCTTTGACTGTGGGGGCATCACCAATCAGACCATGAGAGAGATGGAAAAAGGGAGCTAAACCCTCCATCCTTTGCAAGATCTGATCATCCTTTTCAATTGCCTGACAGCTGTGAAACCTTCTCTTCCCTCCTCCATCACATTGTCCCACTCATAATTACTTAATCAAATCAACTTCTTCTCCTCTCCTTTTTCTCCTGCAAGTTTCAAACTACCCCAACGCCACTCTGTGACAAATCTGCCTGAAACCACAGCTGCTTCTGCATCCCTTGTGCCTGGCCTGCCTGTTTTTATTGAGTGCTTTCTGTCAGACACATACCTGTATACACAAATGTATATTTTTATGAGCCTCTGTTTCCCTCCCAGAACTACTTTCTTTCCACTGTCTTGGTTTTGCTCCCTCTCTGGCCTCATAGGGCCATTTGTCACTCTTTGGATGTTTTTTCTTTTATCAAGATGTTTTCCCCTGGAATGCTTCCTGCTAACGCAGGCTGCCTGGCCCATTAACTTCCAGAGTTCAGCTGACAGCCTGGACTCCAAGGCCCATTGCCTTGTGACACTGACTGCTTCTGAGATGCAGGAATTAGCTGGTAAAATGACCCAGTCACATGCACAATAGGAAGAAGAAATACAGTTTCAGTGTACAATAAGATAATAAATTTTGCAGCTGCGCTCAGATCCTTTTTTCTCTCTCTCCCTCCTGCTTTTCACTCCTTCCTCTTGTGTGATAATATGATAAATGGTTGTGGAAGTTTGACTGTTTCTTAGCTGGAGCTTTATTGAAGCATTTGCTGCTGCAGACAAATTGTGTTAAATTTCTCACAAACATGCCAAAGCCTCCAATCCATTGTCAGTTCATGGAGATCGATCAGGCTTGTGCCCACACTACTGACACGCAGAAAGACCTCTGAAATCTTTGTTTAAGCACTCAACTGGTGCCACAAATTATCTGTATTTAAATTAGTAAGCCTGCATTTGAGGATTCATTATGTTTCCCTGCTAATTGGGTCTTGCTAATGATCATTAAGCCCCACGTCCCCACCATCTTGTTAGCTGACAATTTAAAGGGATCGTAAAAGGCAGCCAGCAGGGAGGCTGCACAATTCCAGAGGTTGTTAATGGCTCTGGAGCTGGCTCAGCTCTGAGCTGGGGGTTTGATGCCAGCTCAACATGTGTGTGTGTGCCACAGAAATAATTGCTGTGGCAGACACCATGCAGGCCATGAGGTGATGGATCCTCAGTCCTGTGGGGCTGAGGAATGCTGCTGGGGATGCTCCAAGGTCCTTGTGCGTGGTTTATGCCCTGAAAAACCTGAAGGCTTTCCTGGACTGAGGGGATTCAGGCTAAGAGGCCTTGGTCAAGGGGATCTTTGTCATTTTCCACCACCCAGCTCACCATAAAGTTAATTATTTATCTCCTCTGTCTTGCTATTAACGTTCACAGTGGGGGTTTGTGGGCCCACACCTCATGGAGAGAAGGTGATGGATGGTCCTGTCTCCTCTGGGGAAGCATTTTCCTACAGCTAGTGCAGCCCTGGGGGAATCCCACCTTCCATGGGCCATCCTACAGCTTCTGTGGGTCGCTACCCCCTGCTCAGCATCTTCTCAAGATGAAATTCTGCCTCTGTGCCTCCATACCAGGGCTGAGGGCTGAGACAGGCACCCACTGACTGCCTTTGTAAGGGGAGAAGGCAGGCTGAGTTTTAACAAGAGCAATTAGAATTTTGAGCAATGGTAAAAAACAGGCTGGGTTTGAACAAGAGCAGTTAGAATTTTGAGCAATGGTAAAAAACCAGGATGGTTTTGAACAAGAGCAATTTGAATTTTGAGTGGTGGCAGCTCTGCATTAGTGCAGCCGTGGGGATCTGCCTGGGATTATCTCCTGGGATTATCTCCTGGATACTCACAGACCTGGGGCACTGCTGCACCCTGCCAAGCCTCCTCCAGGTGGTCAGTCCTGGCAGCTGATGCCGTGAGAGAGCCAAGGGGTGAGGAAAGTGAACCATGTAGGTAGCTAAACCTCCACCCCGATGATTTAGTGATAATTACATATTGAAAAGCAAAACGAGCAGCTGTTTGCATAGCAACTGCAATATAACTGCAGTGTAATTACAGTTCTGCCTCAGAGGGATTGCTGGCCCTTTAGAAAGCTCCTGTCCTGCCTCTGCACCAGTGTGCATCCCCACATGGGAAAAGGGGAATCAGCAGATGGATGGACAAACCTCACAGGACAAACCCACACCTCAGGGTGTGGGATGCATGGTGGGGTTTTCAGAAATACCTGAGCTGTACAAGGAGAGGTGCTGGAAGGACCCACAAACCCACTGCTGGAGCACAAGTCCTGGGTTGTGGAAGGTCCCCCAGGAGAGGGTTGGAAAAAAAGGAGTAGATGAAGGTGCCCTGGTGTAGGTCAGACCACTCACCAGCTGTTCCAGCCAGTGGTGAAGGTCTGGGGAGTGTTAAGGGGCAGACAGTCCACATTTAGGGCAGAAAGGCTCTGAAACAGCGAGTGTGGGGATGTGTGGTTTCTTTTTTTTTGTTTGAGATCCCATGTGGCTGGAAAGCCAAAGAAGCAGGGCAGGAATGTCATAGAACCATAGAATGTTTCATGTTGGGAGGGACCCTTAAAGGACATCTATTCCCAGTCCCCCTGCCAAAAGCAAGGACATCTTCAACCAGACCAGAGAATATGGACTGAAAACCTACCCCAGATGGGCCAAGGCACACTTCAGATTCCTTAGGAATAGGTACTTGAGCCTGAAAAAAACGTGGTACCCACTCAGCAGAACCCACAGACCAGGCTGAGATGGAGCTGTAATTATTAATTCCCACAGAACTTTCTATGGATGAGTTTAGTTCCATGGCCCATTTAGAGCCAAATAACCATGTATAGATTCTCTCAAACAGAGTAATGCATCTTTCTCTCTTTCTACCAAATGAGTGACCAGTCAACCTGAAAGTGTCCCACATATTCCTGGACTTTTCTTGGGGTCTCAACAAAGAATAAAGTGCCAAGGCATACAACAACAGCCTCCCCTTGACCTAAAGAGGGTCCCAAAAAGCTGAATATCCTCCTCTGTCAATCCTGAGCTGAATCTTTACCACCTTGGGGAATCCACAACTGGTATTAGGTGACAAATCTCAAGAGGTTTGAGGTGTCACAGCTTTAATAAAGCAAAAACGATAAGCCCTGCAGGCTTGCAGGCACCTTGTGCCCTCTCAGGGGACCAGAGATGTCCCCACAATGGGTCTGGGGAGGAGCCACATGGGAAGCTGGTGGACAAGAAGGACATCTCCAAGCACAATATATTTGGGGACAGTTGGTTGAGGCACTCAATTGTGCAGCCTCTGTAGTCCTGGTTGTAATTTATCCCAAGCCAACACAGATGTTGAAAATAGGGCAGATGAATCATGCCCTAAAAGTGTCTGTTTCTGCTGACTACAAAGGGAGCTTGGGGTGACCAGCTCTGCTGGAAATGTCTGCATTGTGGATACATGAAGTCAGGTGAAAGAAATCCCACATCTCACACTGCTCCATCTCTGGTTCTTACCTGGAACAGTCACTTCTCAAGACAAAAGGCCATCCCAGGCTCCAGGGCTACCTAATCCTGCACTGAGCTGCTTAAATGAATGACAGTGGTCAGCTGAGTAGGAATTCCTGCAGACTTTGTTTGCAAAGTCAAAGTCAGTTCTGAAGCAAGGCTGTTTTACTTTAGTGCAGTGGACGAGAATTCAGCAGAAATCTCAGAGCTGAATGAAAAGTTTTTAGTGCAGCCAACAGGAAGATGAGTGATGCAACTGCCCCACTCTCCCCAGTCTTTCTTATTCTCAGATTAAATTCAAACTATTATATTCCACCCCAACAGTCTGCGCTTCCCACTAGTTCTTGTGCTGACTTACACATATCTCACTCATGAGAATTATTGTGGGGGTAATGGGAGGAATTTGGGTTCTTCTCTCTCCTCCACCCCAAACAATCCAGTCCTGTGCCTTCCCAGGAACAAGCAACTCATCTGAAGGCCTTCCATCAAACCAGGCCCCAGGCTAAGTATTGATAAAATGATGTGTTTAAATGTCATACAATTAAACCCCAGGCAGACTGGTGATAGAAATATGTTTAAATGTCATCATTAGCTTTCATTGTTACCAACCTGCTAAGAGTTGCAGCATCTCTCACACTGAAGGAAACATCAATGAACTGGTGTCCTACGTTTTCTATGAGAGCATGTGGCTCAGACTTTATGTTGAAACCAATTAAATTAGTGGTGGGTAGAAGATTGGGTTTTGTTGGGTTTTTGGATGGTTTGGGTTTTTTTAACCCTGGAGAAGGAAGGGGTTTGAAGAAGTAAAGAGGAGAAACTGGAGAGAAAGCAGCAGCCAAGGCTGGTTTGACCACGCAGGGCTGTGATGTATAGACTTGTGCAGTAGGAAATGGACTGGAGCCACGACAGAGCATCTGTCAGATGATAACTCGCAGTCATTTGCAATCTGTGCTGGAGGCAGCCCAAGGGCCCGAGCCAACACTTCCAGTTCTCCAGGCCTTGTCTCCAGGCTGTAACTCCATCTTCTTTACATCCCACAGGATGAGGCTCTTCTGCTGCTCTACTGTAGCACAGCAGTGACATCCAGGGGCCATTGCATTTGCTGTGGAGATCAGCCTACTGATATCCAGGAGCATTATGTACCTCAGCCAAAAACCCACTGAAGGCGCTTGGAAAGATCCCCATCAACATCAACAACTTTTGATCCATCTATTTTTCTCCATGGTTTTTAGCAGTTAGCAAAAGAAGGGCTCTCGTGCCCAATTACCTTTGTTGCCACCTTTTTGGCTGAGTAATCTGAGAAAAATCTCACAGTCCCAGCCTTCTGTTTAACACACGAAGTGACTTTGTGTGCTGTGATTCACCGAAATCTCCCCCAAACCATGACCTATAGCAATAACAGGAGGTCCACCCACATCTCTGGGTCCATAGTGGCATAAACTCAAGCTTTTGCACCAAAACCCAGCCAATCTACTTCTCCAAAGTTGGGGTCAGCCAATTACTGAGCCAAAGGCCACCCCAACGAGTGAGCAATGAATGAGAGTGGGCAGAAAAACCTGCCCACCTTTGTTGGATGCTAAGAGGTCATCTGGACTTTGTGGGGGAAACTGGACCTCTGCACAGCTGGTTCCGATCTCTCACTTGGATTTAATCTGAATTTCCCAGACCCCATCTCATTACAACTTCCCTTTATGCCATTTCCAGGGTTTATACCTGCGCAGATGTTGATAACCTCTAGTAAAGTCACTTAATTTTCCCCTTGGATATGTTTTTCTCTCTCTAAATAGGCTTCCAATGCCTATAATCACTCTGGCAGGAATCTTTGCTGTTTCCTTTTTTTGGACATGTGAACATCAGGACTAGACATAACTTTTCAGAAATGGTCTCACTAATGCTGTTTACAGAGATAATATCAGTTCAGCACTCCCACTTCATATTTGCCGTCTGCGCAGCCAAGGATTACTCTAACCTTCTTGGCTAAGGCATTGCTGGGAGTTCAAACACCAGCAATTGTCTACCAGGACCATTCCAGTTGGTTCTGAGTCACTGATTTCCAGGATGTATCCCCCACTACACACATCCCCTAAGGTGTGACCCCCGTCACTTGCTCCAAAACATTCGCCTTTTCCTGTGGCCACACCAAAATGAATTTTCAGTGGTTCCCACTTCAGCCAGAAGCACCTGCCTGCACAACCAGGCTTGCCACCAGTCTTGTTTTCATCTTCTCTGCAAATTTTATCTGCTCTCTGGGGTTTTTTTGCCATTCACAAGTCAGGGGCTGCTGCTCTGTGGTGGTTATTGGATCATTCTCCAGCTATTTGCTCCTTGCATTTTTCTTCCTCCCACTTTCTCTCAGCTTTCACTTCCCCTCCCATGCTTTTACTCCTTTTTGCAAGCATCAGTTGGTTCTGGTTTTGTTTTCTGAAGGTGGCTTGTTTGGCTCAAATCACTGGGCACGATGGCAGATGTTTGGGTTTGAGGGGAGGTGTAATGAAAGAGGATCACACTGAGAACATGCCCTGCATGTCTCTGCTCTGCCTAGACCAGATGTGCACCATGTGGCCCAACACAACAGTCATCAGGCATTGAAATTGAGAATATGAAAATATTCCTCAGAAAAGAAGTGCATAAAGCTACCGGAGGCGGCTCACCAAAAATCTCTTATTCTCAGCAAAAAAAGAGGTTTCCCATGGCCCAGTAATTGTTTTGATAACCCTTTCACTGGTGTAGCAGAATACTAATAAATAGGTAGCAAAAGAAATATTTTTCTACAGGCTTAACTACAGCAATCCAAGCATTTTCTTCATTTTCATTTTTCTCCCTTTTTTTGGGGCTTTCCTCGGTTGGGCGGGGCAGGCTGGAGAGATGGACTAAGTGCTTACATTAAAGAACAAGTGGAGATTTTGCATTTGTGTACTTAATTCCTGGTTGGGGTGTACTGGGCAGTGAGAGAAGGAACTGGGCAGGGGGAAGGAATTAAATTATCGTTGTAAATAATAGGTGTTATGTGAACTTGAGTGGAAACAGGTAACAAGAAACCTTTCACTGGAGCCATGTTAATGCACAAGCAGAAGCTGGGCTTTAGGGTTTTCTTATGCAAAAGCTGTTTGCACTCCTCAGTTTCAGCCACTGAGAGAGCTGCCTCTGTAGAGGATGCAGTCATGGAATCATAGAATGGTTTGGGTTGGAAGAGACCTTAAAGACCATCCGATTTCAGCCCCTGTTCCATGGGCAGAGACACCTTCCACTATCCCAGGTTGCTCCAACCTGGCCTTGAACACTTCCAGCAATGGGGCAGGCACAGCTTCTCTTGGCAACCTGTGCCAGACCCTCACTGCTCTTTTAGCAAAGAATTTCTTCTTAATACCTAATCTAAATCTGCCTTCCTCCAGCTTAAGGTTATTCTGCCTTCTCCAAAGTCCCTCTCCAGCTCTCTTGTAGCCTCCCTGGGCACTGGAAAGGGCTCTAAGGTCTCCCAGGAGCCTTCTCTTCTCCAGAGTGAACAACCCCAGCTCTCTCAGATGATAGAATTTCATCATCTTTTACTGGTTGCAAGCCCCTGACTGCCTGTGCACCCTGCAGCTGGAGAGCTGAGACAGGGCAGGTTCAGCCCATGGTCCTGTAGACAGCCCATGGCAGAGGAGATGGATGGATGGATGGATGGATAAAATGGATGGATGAGATAGATGCTCAGAAGCTGCTGCTGCTACCACTGCTGCCCCATCCTCCCTCCGTCCATGCCTGACCCTGCAGCAGTGCATGGCAGGAGCTCGCTGTCCCTGGGGAGAGATGCTGAGGATCATCTCCTGAGTGGAGACTGAACCAAACATTTCAAAGGACTATTCTTCTGTTTAAAAGCGTATCTTCTTTGGATCTCTTATGGAAAGCACAAAAAGCTTTTCAAAATAGCCAGCATGATTATTCATGACTACTCATTTGCAGCAGCGCTTGTTTTCCATGGCAGCACCGATGAGCTCACCTGAATAAAGATTCTGGGGGGGAGAATGGATGTCTGGAGGCTTTGCACAAGCCAAGATGTTGGCTGGCACGGTCCCTCTGTGCTGGGCAAAGACCAGACACCTCATTCCCATTCCCATCCCCATCCTGGTGCTGATCCAGCTGCTGTGCCCTCACACAGCTGTGCTGAGCCTCTGGCACTGGGAACTCATCCCTGCTCGCTTTATTTACCAGTATCCAATGGAAGAAGGGCTTGGGGGCACACTGGGTTTTCCAGGGAAGCTCTTGATGGATGGGCACACCTGACGGAGGGCGATGGTTCCTGCCAGAAGAACCTGCAGCGATGTGCCCAGGGCTGTGCGAGGAGGATGTGGCAGTGCAGGGGAGGGAGCGCAGCTCAGCAGTAAAGCCCAGCCTAGCTCAGGATGATTCCCCATCAGGCAGAATGCCCCGTCCCCTCCTGCTCACCCCTGGCCTCCATGTGCTCCGACCAGCAGGCTGCCGGGACTGGAATTTCCTGACTCCCGAGACCTCGGCTGCGCTGCCGCAACACCCACTGCAGCCTCCTTTGCTTCCCCCCAGTTTTGTTTGTCTGTGGTTTTGCACAGGGAAAAGAAAAAAAAAACAAATAAAACAAAAACAACGAAGCAAGCAGAGGTTTCCAGGAGCCCTCGCTCCGTCAGAGAGCAGAGAGCGATGCTGGGCTGCTCCGGTCGGTTTATTCTTGCAGCTCATTCGGATGGGGAGCTGCGGATTCCAGCGGCAGCTGCGAGCAATGTGGCGCAGCCCGAAACCCAGGCAGGGCTCGGGCTGTCTGCTGCGTGATGTAACCCCTCCTTTAATTTGTTTTCCAGAAAATTCATTTGGAGGAGCGTTCTGCGAGCAGCTTGGCAGCAGCCGGGGAGGATGTCAGCTGTCAGCCCTGGCCAGCAGGATGGCGTGGGGGCTTGCAGGGCTGCTTGCCCTGCCCGGGAAAAGCCTTTGGGTCGGCTCCACAGCGAGTTACTCCCGGTCACCCAGCGCGTCAAGCTCCAGCACAGTTATTCGTATGCCCCGGAGTGCCCCGCACAGAGCAGTCTGCACCTGTGGATGTGACAGCGAAACCAGGGATAAATAACAGCCCAAGCAGGAGCCAGTGCAATTCAATCTGTATTAAGTGAATGCAGTTAAGTGGGGAAGGATTCTCAGGCTGGCTGAGAGCGGCTTTCCTTTCCTCTGTGGGTCTAAGGATGCACGTCCAGGCGAAAAGCATTTGGAGGATACAGCACAGAGAGCTTTGCCTGCTCTGTTCTGCACCACTTGGCTCTTTATCTGTAGGATATGGAGGGAGCATGGCTGAGGGAGGGAAGCACAAAGTGTGCCAGCTACAGTGGGAAAGGCACAAACGGGCAAGTGATCTGCCTGTCTTTGTCCTTCCTTCCTTCCTTCCTTCCTTCCTTCCTTCCCTCCCTTCCTTCCTTCTTTCCTCCCTCCCTCTCTCTGCCCATGTTTATTAAGATCTGACTTGTCCTGAGGTTCAAAGCCCTGTTTCATCTTCTCCTTCTCTTGGAAGTCAAGGAAAGATGGGTTGTTCTTTCCCATGGCCTCAGAGCTCCAGGAGACCCCCAAGGCCATCATGCCCACCTGTGGCTTCAAGCAGAACCTCTCCAGGTCCAGCCTTAACAGGTGTTTCTGTAAAAGAAGCTCTAAGAGACCTCCCCAACCTCCTGGCAGTGTGTCCTAGTCCCTACTCACCCCTGTCCAGCAGAAAGCTTTCCCTTATCCCAGATTTCCCTTGCTTGTAGCACATCCCTTGTCCTGCCCTTCAGGGACATGGAGAACAGACTGTCCCTTGGTGTCCTCCTCTTTCAGGAGCAGCCCTTGGCCCGTGTGCCATGTCCCAAATGGGATGGGGAGGTCAGTTTTGCATTTCCTGGCAGTGAATATGTGAAGGAGTGTAATTATTTATGGGAAACAAGGTTCTGGCATATTTTCCTCCCATGTGCCACCCCCTAAGTCTCATTGGGGTCATCAGGGAAAGGACTACTGGGGTAAGACCACTGGAAATCAGCTTCCTAACTTCTTTTATGACTGCTGACCCCAAGGCTGGAAAAATGGGCACAAGTGATGACCTTACTGGCTCCAAAGGGATTAATTGAACATGTGCCTAAATACTTTGCTGGAGGAGGTCAGAGGCAGCTGCAGGGGGACACTGCAAGGTGGGATGGGAGAGCAGCTGATGACTTTCCTGGTTCCTGGAGCATGGCAATCGCTGGGCATTAAGGCTGAGCACTGCGGGTGAGCAGGACAGAGCAAACTCCTCCTCACTGCCTTGCTGCAGGTCACCTCTTCCATAACTCACTGAGTCATTTCCCCCTGCAGAGAAGGACAAGCTGAAGAATTTGGTTGGCCAGATTGTATTTTTTTTTCTTTTGGAAAAATAATTGCAAAGCATTTCCTCTGCCTTGTCCTCTCCCGTGCTGTACTGGTAGCTGCACTGAAGCTGATTGATTAGTTTAATAACACTCAGTTGATATGCAGCCATAAAATTATGCACTTTTACTCATCAGGCTGATTGAACTCCTCTGCTGACTGTACAGGAGCAGAATGGCAGAGTTAAAATAATGAGGGAAACAGCCAAGGGAAAAGCAAGCGTGGTGGTGTTATTGTTTTAAAGCTGAGGAAGAAAATGAGTCCAGGGAGGAGCTTTTCCAAAATAAACACCAAAATACAGAGGGAAAATGTTAAGATGTAATTAGCATTGGTACAAGTGCCATTAAATGTCTGCTGGGGTTGGAGAACTTCTTTTACACCCACCTGGTCTGTTTTGGGGTTTCAGGAGGTTAGGGCTGACCCTGTTGAACATCCCTGGTCCCCTTGTCCTCAGAAAGGGTGAGAGGGGCTGAGCCCTTTGCAGGGTGAATAAACTCAATGGGAAAAAGATGGGAATTCAGTTTGTTGTTTAGCTTGGGGCTGGTTTTGGTTGTTTGTTTTTTTTTCTAATTCTGGCCAAAGAGGGAAGGATATGAGGATGGAGCTGGGAAAAAAAACACAACTGGGAAGGGATTGTTCCCTCTGCCCCGATGATAATGGCATCAGTGGAGGGGAAATTGTGTAATGGGGAGTACCAGGGCTCCTGCAGCTTGGTCTGGCAAGGACAGGACTCCTCTCAGTGACATCCCCACTGCTCTTTGTGTTCCTGGGCACCAGGGAGCTGAAGTCAGCCTCTGTCCTGCGGGGTGTCAGTCACGCTCTCTGGAGCCACCAAAGGGAATTGAAGGTTCCTGCTCAGCCACGAATCAATATGCAGGAGCAGGCAGCGGGGCTGGCTGATGAAAAGCCACACAGCCCTCATCCATGCATGGAGAATGGCATTTAAGGCTTTATATCCCAATAAAATACTTCCCAGAGCCCCAGCATGGCTTGCTCGGGTGACAGGCTCCCTGTTTGTCCTGCACACATTCATTTTATTTATAAGACCAATTTGTCAGGAATAGGTCAGCCGGCTCCTCGTGCCCGTGATCCCTGTTGCTCCCTCTACTGTGAAACATTTTAATTGAACCTGTGTCCCCAGCACAGGGCTGGCAGCCTTGACCCCAGGCCCAGTCTCCATCCAGAATGCAAAACTACTCAGATTTTTCCTTTGGGGCTCATCTCTCTGAAGGAGGGGATGGGAACAAGGGAGGGAATAAGTGGCACTTGTTTATTTTCTCCCAGAGAAATGCCTGGCAGATGGTTGCACAACTCTTCTTGCCCTTTTTCCCTGATTGCACCCTGTGCAGGTTGCTCCTGGAAGCAAGGCTCTCTTCCCCATTTGCCTCAAAGGGCTTTGGGTCAGGCCATGTGTGCAGATGACACACTGCCATACCCACGGGTGCTGCTTCTCCAGCCGTTTATTATGGGTACCCAAGAACCAGGAGCGAGGTTCTAGGTTCACAGAACCTTTGTCTTTGCTTTGTCTCTCTGCTGTCATGGCTCTGCTTCCTTCCTGGCAGCCTGTGCTCTTCCTTGGGCTCAGCAAAGTGGAGGCTGCACCTGAATCCAGAGCACTCTGGTGCTAAGGAGCAGCTCTAGTTGTGGCTCCTTGTCCTCAGACATGGGTGGAAAACATAAACACAAACTGTGTTGTAGCAAAGACTTTGCTTTTATTCATCTGCATCTAAGGTAAAAAGAGACCCTACAAACCACTAACAAAATGTCTTTCTACGAGTGCAAAATCTTGGTAAAAACTGTCAGGGTTTCTTTATGCAATGGAGTTGGAAAGCTAAATTTAACTGCTCCTTCAGGCTTCCCTCCCCTTTCTTTTGTTTTCTGGCAAAAGTCCCATTACCAGGATGGAAAGCTTCAGTATTGAAATTTTCCATTAAAGTTTTAAAAAAACAACCACCACCAACCTTTCCAAAAAAAACAATAGTAAAACCTACAAAAGTTTTTTTGTCCCCTTCTCCTTATGCTGAGCAGGTGCAAAGAAGAGCCCTTTCCAAGGTAAAGAGTAGCATGGGAAGAAACATAGGAGGAGACAAGGGAAGGTGACATGGACACGGACTGCAACAACAAACAATATTCTGACTCAAAGGATGCAGCAAACATGTTGTGCATACTCAAAAATACTTTTTAACCATTTTTAAACTGTTTCTTGCCAACTGAGAGGAGAAGCCTTACAACGAGTTCCTGGTTATTCCTGATTCCTGCTCTTGACAGAAGATTTGGCTTGGTGAGCTGCTGAGGTCCTTTCCAACTTCATTTAACCTCTGATCCTGTAAGCACAAGTCATTGAGCTCACCAGAGTCCTTGTGCAAGTTGCATTAAGGATGATGAAGAGAATGTGGCAAGCAAAGAAAAGAATGAATTCAGTTCATACTGAACATCTTCCTCCAGACTTGAGTATCACAGAACCACTTGGGTTGTAGAAGACCTCTAAGTCCAACCATTAACCCAGAACTGCCAAGGCCACCACTAAACCCTGTCCCCAAGTGCCATATCTACATGTGTTTTAAACTCTCCAGGGATGGTGACTCCACCCCTTCCTTGGGCAGCCAGTGCCAGGGCTTGGCACAAATTGAGGCCATTTCCTCTGGTCCTATTGTTTGTTATTAACTTACCTCCACCTGGCTGAATCCTCCTGTCAGGGAGTTTTGGAGAGCCAGAAGGTTCCCCCTGAGCTTCCTTTCCCCTAGGTTGAGCCCCCACAGCTCCCTCAGCTGCTCCTCATCAGATTTGTGCTCCAGACCCATTCCCAACTCTGTTCCCTTCTCTGGACATGTGCAGCACAGAAAGGGAAAGGGGAAATGGGAGAGGAGAAAGGAAAGGGAAAGGGAAAGGGAAAGGGAAAGGGAAAGGGAAAGGGAAAGGGAAAGGAGGGGAAGAGAGAATAGAGAATAGAGAAAAGAGAAGAGAAGAGAAGAGAAGAGAAGAGAAGAGAAGAGAAGAGAAGAGAAGAGAAGAGAAGAGAAGAGGAGAAAAAAAGTTTTCCCAGTGATTTTAAAAAATATTTTATGGAAAGGAGAAGGAACACGGTGTGAGGCAAAATGCAGGTCTTCAATGCCCTGCTTGTGCTCTCCCCTCTGCGGGGCAGCTCCATGGCTGCCACTGCTTTTGTTTTCTTCCTGTGAGTGACCTCTGGGGTCACTGCAAATGTCACCCTGGCCCGAGGAGCTGTGGCTCCCCGCAGCAGCCCCTTCCGGAGGGGAACACTCGGTCTCCGGACGAGGAACTTGGCTGCAAACCCCAGAGAGAGCAAAGCAGTGACAGAAACAAGCGAGCTGGGAGCGGGGGGAGAGAGGGGTGCTCTGAGCCACCATCATTCACCAGCAGACCCAGCACTAATTCTCCAGAGACTTCAAAAACATCCCCAACAGGCCATAATGCCCCTGTCAAATGCCACCTTTGGAAATGGAGGGGTTTCCCTTGTTGCTTCACATCCAGACTTTGCCCCTCGATGTTCTGATCAGTCTAGAGCTGCACAAGCAGCACAGGGTCTTCCCCAGGTGACACAGCTTTATTCCATAGTTGACATTTAGCTACAGCTGAGATGGGCACGTTAAAGCCATGCTAAGGCAAATATTTGCTCAGCATGGAGAGCTGCTGATAGGTAGAAATTGCCTGGTGTTACCTTCAGTGTGCCTTACATGGCATGAGTGGGGAGGCATGGGCTGGAGCCAGGGAAATCCCAACCTCTGGAGGCTCACAGGTATTAAAGGTACCAGTTACCCCTCTGGGAGCCCATCTTCTGGCTCACAGCTCCATTTGCAACATGAGCAGCACTGATTTCAAAATATCAGACACTTTAAATCTGTTAAATCTCCTGAAATCACAATGGAGCAGCTGATGGGGGCCAGGAACCTGTTGTCCAAATTTCCAGCAGGAATCCAAAGTAGACCAGATGAGTGACAGTGCCCTGAAGGTGCCTCTTTGCCCCAAGGCCTGCTGGCTGCACACAAGGTGTGGGGTGAAGAATAGAGACTGCTGCCCTGTAAGTGTGCCCTAATAATTTGTCAGCATCGATGTTACCAAAGCTGCCTCCTCTGGAATACAGATTCCCTTGGACCTGCTTGCCAGCTCTCTGCTGTGATCACATTTTTCTCCCAGAGGTCAGCCAGCCCTGTATCCTGTATCCTCTCCCCTCGGAAGCAATCCTCAGCTGTAATGAAGTCCACTCCCAATTTTAGCTTTTGTTTGTTAGCCCTCTCCCTGTGATAAATATTTATTATCACGTTTATTATCACATTATTTTGGTGACTCACCCTCCCCAACTTCCCAGCATTGTTTTTGACGGGAACTTCTCAGTACCTGTTTCATTAACACCCTGCAAGGAATAAACTTTACCTCTGTCTCCTATTGACTCAGCCCTGCACCTCCCCAATAAAACCCTTCTGCCCCTCCTGAGGGGTGAGTTCATGACCTGCTCTTTGTCCACCGTGATCACTTCATCCTTTTGCACTGTCACTGCTCTCCCCATGACCAGATGGGGCTGTCCTTTCTTTGAATGTCACTGGCCAGCAAACACTGGTCCCAGGGCAACCATCAATTTTCCCTCCAGCGCTGAATTAATCCACAGCCACATCCTGAGGTCCCCCAACTGAGTGATTGCATTTTTGATGTGTGGTAGTGCATGTTCAGCAATGGTCAGCTGGATTTTTAGAAGCACTGATGCCATCTTTCTACTGCAGCACAGGTTTCTCAGGCTGAAATCTCTGTTGACCAAATCTCTTTTCATTTCTACAAATTAACACCGAGAGTTCTTCCCCACTTGAACTCCAAGGCTCGTCACAGATCCCTGCCACTGCCCACTCTTGGGTAATGTTAGCACAAAGATGCAAAGGCATGGGAGACTCTCAGGCTCTGAAGTATCAATAAATCTTAAAAGAAATGGATATTTTTTTATTAATAGGTGTCCTCTGCTCCCTTTCCTCCCTTTCATCTTCCTCCACACTGCAGCCCATTAGTGCAGCACTCCACTCACCTGAATCCCTCATGTCTCACCCCAGACTCCCCCAGCACTCTATAAACTCCTGGAAATCTCTCCTCTGTCTGGCAGGGCTTCGATCTGCTCGTTACACAAAATCCAGTTTTGTTCTGCTTTTTGCCTGCTTTAGTCCTGCTGATTTTGTGATCAGTTCAGTACCTTTTTGCTTGCATTCTCTAGCCTCCAGCCAAATAAAACCCCCCCAAACCTATCCCACCCAGGAGCTGTCAGCTTGCCCTGTTACCTGCCCATCTTTGTCTCTTCCACAAACCCAAGGTTTTCAGCTGCTGCTTGCAGAGGAGGTTGCTCACACCAGTATTTTTTGCTTTCTTTCTCAATCCCTCAGAAAAATCTCCCAGCTGCTCCCCCTCCAAATTATTCCTATTTCAGACTCAGGGGTTCTCTGCAGTCTGTGCTGACCTGTGTAACTCCATGTGATGCTCCATCTGTTGTTGACTTCTTTGTGTTTACTTACTAAGGGGAAACTGAAAACACAATTTCCAGCTCTGGCCAGTGTTCCTGCCATTCCTCAAAAATAAGATCTGCTGTGGATGGAACTCTGATTTTGATCTGCTCAAGCCTGTGGCTCAGCCCCAGGGATGCTAGCTGAGGGAAGACATATGAAAAATGTCCTGTGCAGTGCTTCATCACCTGTGAGACACATAATTCTCTCTGTCTCACTCTCCATACTGAGATGTCAACAGCTGAACCTCCAGTTCAAGTGTATTTATGCATATTTATCCCTGCATGGCCAGTGAGGTGTATTAAAACCAGTTTATTTCAGAAATAGCATCATTTTTCCTGGCAAGGGAGAGCAGCTTCTCTAATTTTCTGTGCCATTTGTATTTTTGGGCTTAGCGAGGCAAAATGCCAAGGAGTGACAGCCTGTTTACCTAAGAGCAGCTAAAAGAGCTGTGTGGCAATCAAGGTATTGAGTGGGCTGGGCTGAAAATAGATCAGCTTGGGAAGGCTTTGATAAGAAATATTCACTGGGGGGCTGGCTGGCCATGACAGCCTCCAAGGGAATTTATCCCCATGCACATGTGCTGAGCAAGGGATACACTCCTCCCCCCATGAACCACACCATGGAATGGGATTAATGATCATGAATGTGGTCCTTTTTTTTTTTTCCCCACTGGGAAAACCTCTTTTGGAAGTGTGTTTGTGGCCTCACTGGGATATCACTGAGTCCTTCACCTCAACCTTCCTCACAGAATGATTGTTTAACCCCTTGAAGCTCTCCTGAGCTCCCACCAAACCAGGCTCCAAACCTTTCCCAAGCTGTTTTGCCTCTTTCTTTATTGATGGGCAGACATGCCAAGCCCAACCTACTCGAGTGATTACCAAACTATTTGCCTGCAGCTTCACATATCTCACTTTATACAGCCCGTTGTGCCAGCTCTCTTCTCTGGGCATGTCTACATAATTTTGGCCCAGGCTCCAGGTCTGGCGTGGCTTTTGGCATCCTGACAGGCAGAACAGATTACAGAAGAAAGGGTTTGGGCTCTTTTGGTGGCTCCAGTAAAGCTCTCACCCCGAGATAGGAGAGCATGAGCACAGACCAGGCTCTGGCTTTGAAGGTGTAAGATTCCACAGTTTCAGTCACAGGCCCTGGGCTCAGCCCCAGAGAGAGCATCACATCTCTGTAGCACTTTTTTCAGGAGTGCTCCCACTCATTAATTGCTGTATTTTGCAGCAAGTGAGGCACTATGGCTTTTTTCTTTGCATTTTTCCAGCTGCAAACATCAGGGAGAACTGGCCACTGTGCAGGGATACAGCACTGTAAAACCAAGGGCTCTCGTCAAGCTGCCAGCCACAGAGCTTGTTACAGACTCAGTGCCCACTGTTATCGTGAAAACCATGGTTGCATCAGGAATTTTCCATTTCCAGGGCTGCCAGGCCCTTAGCTCTGCACTTCATCAGTGGAGGAGAAATAAAAGCACCACCTCAGGGTTGTTTGAAGGCTGCAGAGCATGCCAGGTCCATCCCTGCTCTGGATGACAGTGCCTGTACCTGTCCCCAGCCCTGCTGATGTTTAAGGCTTTATCAGACTCCACAGGAAGGGAGTTGAATATGGTCCAAACCAATTCCTGAGGTTTTCCAGCCTCCTCTTGCATCTGGCACAATCCAGCTGAGGATCTCAGGGTCACTGGCTCCAGGCCTCCTCTTCCATGTCACACATCTTCCAAAGGCTGGGGTTGTGTTTTACTCTACAGAGATATTAGAAACTAAATTACTCTTTGAACATAATGATGCTGCCCATGAAATTCTCCTTGAAGATTTTGGGAATTGCCTTGCTATCCACATCAGTCCTTCTCTGGACCAACCAACAGCACAAACCCCATTAAATCCCACACCCACTGCTGCATGCACATTTGGGGTCAGAAAGAGCAAATCAGAGTGAAGAATTAAAAATGGCAGACTTTTGCACTGCCACTGTTTTGCTCCTGGGCTCATGATGCCGTGCTGGATCTAGAGTTGAGCAGATTTCCAGACACACCAGTGGAATTGAGGCTGACCAACTTGTCATCAGGGAAACCAAGGGATGGCAGCAAGTCAGTGGCATCCCCTAAGTGAGCCCAGACAGACTGGATCCTCAGCTTTGGCTGCATTCCCATGGAAAACAAGATAGCAATGAAATATGTGACTTTCCAGCATCAGCCTGAAGATCCTTTCTGCCTGATGGAGGAAGCAGCAATGGGGCTTTTCTGTCCAGCAGTGACTACACACAGGGCTGTGTTTTCTCACTCACATCCTTTAGTTAGAAGTGAATGTGAAAGGCAATTTCAAGCTCTGAAATGCTGAAAGCCTCGAAAAAAGGAATTTTCAAGTATGGGGGACTATGTATGGGTTTTAGCTGATGCATGAATACTTTAAGGGTTGTATTTTGGGATGTTCCTTATGCTTCTGAATCATAGCCCAGACACTGAGGTTTGAGAACTGCTGGTTTAGGGGAGGTGGTTTCAGACACTGAGGTAGATTGGGAGGCACAGCATGCACTTGGTTGGTTACTGGGATCAGCTGGCACTCTTCAATTTGTTAAATCAGGTAATCTGACCTTAAATCCAAGCCCATAAACGCAACCATGGAAAGAGCACTTCCAGGAATAGGCCATTTATCCTGTTCTGTGCATGGAATTACAGAAAGATGATAACTCTGGGACATGGTTTATTTCTCTCTGGTTGCTGTGCCCTCTGGATGCTCAAAAGAAGGCTTTTTCTTGTCTTTTTTTTTTTTTTTTTCAATTTTAGTTTATTTTTATTTTTAATCCTACCATTGGCGTTCCCTTACTTGCTGATTGCAAGGGTTTCTGCTTTAAAATGGAGAAAACAAATGAAACTGGAAATATTAGTGCTGCCTCTGTGGGAAAGGTGCCTGCCAACATCCCAGCCCTGCTCTGTTCATAGCATCCAGCTTTTAGCTCCTGCCTCTGGGACTGACTGCTCATCATTATGGGCCAAAGTACCAAAACAGCACATCAGCTACAAAACCCAGCTCCTGCTCCAGCACATTGTTAGCACCCCTAATAAATGTGCCACTGGAAATCCCAGGTGTCCAATAATCCCTGTGTAAGCAAGCACAGGAATCAGCCCAGCAGCCAGCTCCTGACTTGTTTGCATTCAATGTGCATTTAAAAGCAGGCAAAAAATAAAATAGCATGAGTGGATAGCATTCCTTGGAAGGCCACTTGTATTTCAGATCACCTTAGCCTAGTGTCACATTCAAAACTTGGCAGCAGATCTGGGAAAATTATTGCTATCAAAGCTCAAAGAACAGCTCCAGGACCCTTTCTTCCATGGGGTTTCCAGGCAGGGCTTATGTAGTTGACATAGGGATCACTTTTTTTTCAGGAAAGAATTTCAGGGAGGAAAACTGGTGGGTACTGAAAGCAGCTTAGATTCCAAGCAGGACATCTGAGTCCCTAAAAATAAAAAATTTAAAAAACACAGGATCCTATTGCATCCTCCTGATCCCAGGGACAGCCAAGAGTGGCTGATGCTGGGGGCTGTCTGTTGCTCCACTGGGTCACAACTGCAGGCCCTGGGTAAATCTCCCTGTGCTCCCTTTCCAGCCAGGAGTGACCCTTTATAAAACACAGCTCATCTCATCCCAAAGGAGTCAACTGGAATAAGTAAACAAAATTCCTACAAACCCATCCTCCTGCAAGGATATTAAACTTTTTCCAGTCCTATGTGAGACCCCAGCCTTGGCCAGGGTCTGGGGGAGAGGAGCAGGACAGCTCTGCTCAGCCGGGCAGGAGGATTTGGGAAGTCACAATGCCCTGGTGACCCTATGCAAGTTTAGCCCTTAGTTGGGAAATGCCCCATGTGGTGCTTTTCAAAATTGCCAGTAAAATCATTGTTCCCTTTAATTCCATTGCATTCTTTAATCCCAGAGGTGGGAAGGGGGGGTCTGTACAGCCCATCAGTGCATTTATATCCACCCTTCCCTTAAGTATCCTCAGACCAGGGAAAGCTTTCCTCATGGGTCCTGTGTGGCCAGAGATGTCCTATCAGGTCTAAGTGGGAAAGAATGTCCACCTCCTCCTCCCTTGATCTATACCTCCCCAGGTAAATTAAAATTATGCCTTTTTTCTCCTGCTGACTTTCTAGCTGCCTCCTCTTGGTCTAAAAGCATGGAAAATTGGGGGTTTGGCATAGACTGTTATGGGTAACAAACCCAAAGTGTTCATCAGCACCTTGGGATTAAGTAATCCCTGGCATTTTTGGCAGGAAAACAGGCAGATATGATCAGATAGTTTCTCTGTCATTTTCTGTTCACTGTTTGTGAACTAAGGGATAATTTCCAGCTCTGTTTGGTGGTACCAAAGAGTTGAAGCCTATGAAGTTTGTGCCAACAGGCAGCTAGGCAGAGGGGAAGGGGAGAGAAACAGAGAGAGAGAGAGAGAGAGAGAGAAAGAAAGGGAAATTTACTATTTCTGAGACATAAGAACCCATCTAAAGGGTTCAACCTGAACTCTTACAACTAGGGAAGACCAGGCCATGTCTGGGATCACTCACTCCTCTAATGAGTGGCTTCCCAAGGAACAGGTGTCTGTTACCTACCCCAGTACCTGCACTCACTGTGTCATCTCAGACTGGTTGGAACAGGGGATAAAACCCACAGCAGAACTTCTCTGGCTTAAACTCAGCCCTCCCCATCATCCTTGTCCTGCATGGACAAGATAACAGATGCACAAGGAGTCACTGGCAGTGATTTGAAGCCTGATGGTTCCAAGTGATGGAAAACACGAGTGTGCACCTGTGGGTTTTGGTGTTGTGAGCCACTCACAGCCAGACCCCGCCTCCAGCACATCAGGCTTCAAATTCTGCTTTTGTTTTTGTGTAAAGCAGCCCATCCCTGTGCAGGCAAGAGCAGGGATAGAAGCCAAGCCAGACTGCAGGTACTGAGGGGACAGGAAAGAGCAGCTGTGGGAAGCAGCAAGCGTCCAGCCCAGACCATCTGCTGCTGTTGGATTAATCTCTAACCTGCGCTCTTAGCTGGCCAAGGGAAACTTGTTGGGCTGAATTTGTATCTCTAGCTTCAGGTTACAGCCTGGCATGTTAAAATAAACCATCCCTGACTTTGTGTTAGATTTAAAAGCTGGGCTGTGGATTAGAGATGTAGAAGGAATCGTGGAAGGAGCTGTTTGTGATCACCAGTGAGGGAGGAGGAGACAACCCCATGCTGCCAACAGCTTGAGCATGGCCAGAGCACTTCTTGAGAAAAAAGAAAGGATCGGAGGCCCAGGATAAAGGAGTGTCTGAAAAGAGCCTCAGACCCATGAGGAAAGGCTGTCTTCTGCTCTGGGATCAAGCGCTGTGTGCTCTGAAGGAGCAAATTTGAAACATTTTTTATTCTCTTGTTACTATTGTTTCTCATGGCCACTGTTTGTGTTATGTTCTCATGCAAAGCATCCTCTGCCAAAGGAGTAGCAATCTTGAAAACTTGGGAGTATTGGGGAGGAAGGAGGAGAATTTTTTTTTAATTTCCATTTTAAAAATGTGAAATGGGAAAAAAAAAAAGCTGTCTCCCAGCTTTGTTGAATGCTGGAGAAGGAGGAGATGGATGAAAAGCACTAATAAAAAGCAAAGTTTGAGAAGTGGACTTGAAGGCTGCCTTACTGCTTATCTGATTCCTCTGAAAAATGAGGCCAGCTGTCTCGCAGGATGGTTTCAGGTAACATCTGCCGGAGCCTCCTGACTCATCCCTGTGTGGGCTTTGGATGTGCTGGAGCTGAGCTGAACCTGCCAGGCTCTTACAGTTTGCTTTTACACACATGGAGGAGAGCTGGGCTGGTTGGACGGAGCGTTACAAAGCCTCTTTCTAGGAAAGGAGCTTTGCGTAACAGAAGGGAAAATAGGTCGTTGTCAAGGTTTAGGGCATTTGCAGAAGAAAGTAAACAAGTGGTGCAGCGTGGCTGGGCCAGAGGGGAGAGCAGGGTCTGCTCCTGCTCTAGACAAGGCTGTGCTTTGAAGGAGGGTTTGGCTGGGAGTAAAGTCAGCCTCGTGTTTACGGCAGTGGGACTGGGATTCTCCACGTGATCCTTGGCAAAGCATCCCATCCCTGGGCTGTGTCTGGGGGCAGGGAGGAATCACTGCCCCACAGCACCCCAGGCTTTGGGTGCCAGGCTCTGTGGGGCACGACACAGAACAAACAGGGCCTCGGAATCGCTGTGGAGCTGCTGCCTGGAGGAGGGGGAGGCTCACCGAGACGGAAAACCATGGGCATGGCAGAGCCAGAGCAGAGCCTGCCCAGGGACACTCGGAAAGAAACAAAAAACAAGGCCAAAAAAATAACAACCACCAGCCTCCTGCAAAAGCACCGCAAAGTCCTTACAAACGCCCTCGGGCATCGGCCAAGCAAAATCTCAGGGGGGGAGATTTTGGGAGGGGATCCAGCTGCCTCGCCGGGTGATGCAGAACCACAGCACGTTGCCTTCCCCAGGGCCGGGGGAGAGGCTGGGCACCCCCCCAGCCACCCAGCCGGCTCTGTGCTGGCAGCCCGGGCTGTGGCCGTGCCCTCCCCGCCAGGGTACAGCCTGTGCCGGGGCTCTGGCACCCGGGGGGCTCTGCGGAACATCTGCCAGCTGCCCGGCCCCCGCCGCCAGCCCGCCAGGACATCTTGTTTGTGTTTTTGTGCGGAGCACACTCCCAGCGGGTTATGTCAGAGGTGAGGAATGCAGGGCCACCCTGTGTCATGAGATCAGACTCACATTTTTAGGCTGAGCGCTTACCGTATTTGCTGGGAAGCGGCGCGGGGGCCCCGCAGGGGTGGGAGATCCCCCCTTCGCCCGCATCCCGCTTTTCCAGCCCTCGCTCCAGCCCAGCCGGGTGGGGCGGATGGGGCCCGTCTGCTGGAACAAGCTCTCCCTCTGTTCCTCGCAAGGAGCAAGAAAGGAAACGCAGTGAATTAAGGCGAATGAAAAGGCGGCAGTGAAAGGCGGCCGGGAGCGCTGCCAAGCGCAGGGCGAGCGCGGGGAGGGAGAGAGCCGGTGGCGAGCTGCTCTCTGCCGCCGGGAAAGGCATCGGCACATCGGGAAACTCACCCAGCCACCCACAAAACATCCCTGTCCCAGGGGCTGAAAGCGTGAGGAGAGACATAAACCCACCCAGGGCCAGCGAGGAGGCTGGGCTGAGCCCTTGGAGTGAAAACACTTTGACCCAAAACACCGCCCAGAGCAGTGGCTTTCCCCCAGTTCTCTTGCTGGGAACCAAGCCTTACTTCCCACCTTTCTAAAATTTCTGGACTGCTTGGCCCGAGTCCTTCTGCTCAAGGAAAGCTGGTGCAAAACAGCTCTGCTATGTCACACAGGGTGGCTGCACTGCCCTTTCCTAAGTTTTCCTGCTTAAAACTTGGAGGCTCCTTTGCAGCTCTGCATCTTTCTACTAGGGTAGAAAGAGGGGAGACACTTTGATCCTGGTGCCACTGCAGAGACAGCGGCAGGGTCAGACCCTGGCACAGGAAAGCCTTCTCTTCTCTGGTGTGGCCTTTATTTGCTTTTATTTCTTTCTTTTACCTTTTTTTTTTTTTTTTAAATTTTCCTGAAACAGCTACAACAGTAGATCTTGAGTTTGAAAAGCCCGCAAATGAAGAGAAACATTTCCACAGACTGTGTCCAAACTGAATGCCACTGCTTGAAGTTTGTTTGTTTGTTTGGGGGTTTTTTTTTTGGGTTTTTTGGGTGGTTTTTTTTTTTGGTTGTTGTTCTGTTTTGCCCTGCAGAAGGTTTTGACATGGTGGTGTTTTGTTCTGTGTCAGAAGGAAAACAAACCCCGAAATACCAAAGTCTTTCACACAATGGTCTTTCCTTTTTCTAAACATCCCTGTGAGCTGGGCCTCTTGCAGCTCTCGACTCTTCCCAGAACAGGAGAACAAATACTAGGAAATCTGGAGGGATGAACTGCATGGAAGAGCTGCAGGGAGCTGGCAGCACCAGCTCCACATTATTCCATGTCTCCAGTGCTGCCTGCTCCTCACCTGGAGGAGGCAGGTGAAACTTCCAGTAAGTGCTGATGGTTCCTGTCCTACTGGGCATTTTCTGCTGAGCACTTCAGTCTCCTTTTTGTGTCCCTGTGAGATGTAACAAGACAATTTCAAGTCCTCATCTCTTATCCTCTGGCATCTGCTGTTTGTTGTGTCACTCCCAGATTTCTTTGGTCACTCTACCATAGTCCCAAAAGTCTGTTTGGAAAATTCTCCCTTTCGTGGCGTGAAAATAAAAATGCTGATTTTAGGTCCTCTCTAGACTTGTAGTGCTGTGGAGGCACCAGGGAGTGTCTTGAGGAAATGAGAGAGGTGACCAGCAGGGACAGAAGGGACTAGCAGAGAGCTCCAGAGGGACCTTCAGATCCAGAACCCTCCCCTGTTCACCCACAAAACACAGAGGTGATGTGTTGACAGGAAGGGTCTGGTTGCTGCCTCATAAAAATAAGGAGGGAGAAGTGATGGTGTGGGAAAATGAAGCTTGTTTAATTGTTTAGGAAATTCTCTTTCTTCCCACTCTCTTTGTCCGCCTTGCCCTTCATAAAGTGGTGCTTTGATAAGATTTTCTTTTTTATCATCTGAGGTGGAGATTTTGGTTCATTTTCCCTGGACTGAAAAAGGAAGGAAAATGGGGCTTCATGCAGCATTTAGTAACAGCCTTGGACAATGAACCAGGGCCAGGTAAGACCTGGAGAAGGAATTGCAGGTCCACCTTGGATGATCCAGAAGACTTTAAATGGCATTAAATAAGGATCTTGGCTT
The DNA here is from genome assembly GCA_013400855.1 of Buphagus erythrorhynchus. Lineage (NCBI taxonomy): Eukaryota > Metazoa > Chordata > Aves > Passeriformes > Sturnidae > Buphagus > Buphagus erythrorhynchus. The sequence goes on from VZTT01000061.1 coordinate 63,892, forward strand.
TCAATAGATTTTTCAGCTGCCTGGAATGCTTTAAGAAACAGAAATCTTCATTAGCAATGATTATATATATATATATTTAGATTTGATATAAGCTCAGTTCTACTGCAGTGAACTAATTCACTTCTTTATGCTCCATCAGTTTGGGGGAAAAACACTGACATTGCTTAGTGACTTTTAAATCATTTTGGTAGAGCACAATAATGTGTGAAGGACAAAGTTGATGTCTGTTACCCTGCCCCAGGTTACTTGAATTCCCAAATATTAAGTTATCTAACCTTCTTGTTTGCTTCTAATCACCATTGTTTTCTGAATTGCGGTTGAGCATCCTGAAATCATAGAATATCTCAGGTTGGAGGGGTCCCAGTAGAATCCTAGAATGGTTTGGGTTGGAAGGACCTTAAAGATCTTTGTGTTCCAACTCCCCTGCCATGGGCAGGGACACCTTCCACTATCCCAGGTTGCTCCAAGCTCTGTCCAACCTTACCTTGACCACGTCCAGGGATGGGGCAGCCACAGCTTCCCTGGGCAACCTGTGCCACGGCCTCACCAGCCTAAAAGTGAAAAATAACAAAGATCAACAAGTCCAACTCCCTGCTTCTTGCAGGACTGCTATAAACGTGCATTGCTTGACTTTAATGTTGGCTTTTCACTGCCTCTGCAGCATGGCAGAGCACCAGGCTCTCTGGGGAGATCCCACAATATAAGGCAGCAAAATCTCCATTTGACCCAGGCAGGCAGCTGCTCTGCCTTGCTGCAGCTCAGCAGTGGGATGTGTTGTGCCTGCCAACGCAGATACTGAAGGTTCTTTCTTTCCTAATTGTCACTTTTTCTGTGACTGCTTCGAACACAGAACCAAGGAGCATGGAAAGAACAGTGCTTCCCCTGTCACAGATGGGGTGGAAAAGGCAGAAAAAAAAGACTGAAGGAAGAATGTGGTGAAACATCCAGAGGCTTGACCCTGATTTGCTTAAAGCAGTGTAAACAAGCAGGTTCAAAACTTGGAGCTCTGATTGGTGCTGGCACCAGAAAAACAAGGAAAACATGTTTTAGACCAATTATACTGTAGAAGATACGTGAGATTTTCAAGACACCTAAAGCCATCAGCATCAGACAGTGCAGTAATTTGAGTTTTAGGGCCAGATGTAAACACCGGGGCTACAAGAACTAGATACTTAACCTGATATAAAGTGACTGTTTTATAGTTTCTAAAGATTTTGCACTGTTTGAAAGTCTACCTACCATAAGATCTCTCTGCTGCTCTTCTAACCTCCCTGCTGTGATGCCCTGCATCTGGCCCAGGCTCATCTTCCCCAAGTTCTTTACCCATCTTTCTGCTCTCTGTGCTCCAAATCTCAAAATAACTCTGGCATTGCATGCAAACTGTCTTGAGTTTGCCCTTTTCTGCTGATACTCACTCACCCTTTCCTGACCTATGGCCATATTTCCCCACTCTTTGTAACCTACATCCATAATAAAGCTCTCTGCTCATAACCAGGGCAGGACTGCCCTGGTTTGTGGTCCTTCTTATGAAACTTACTGAAAGAACATCCCACATATTGGACTCCTGAGCAACTCAACTCACCTACACAAAGAAAAATGAGGCAGAGCTGGTAGGCCTGAGCAAAGGGCCCAGGTCAGCCCCTGTGGAGAAATAGGGCAGGACTTGCAGGAAGATCTTGTTCCTTGATGTTCTCCAGGTTCCTACTGGGAGCCAGGCAGAGCTTCCTGGCTTTCACGGATTCAGCTCTCTGTCCCTCCAGGCCGCCTCTCCACTGGTCTGTCTCCACCTGGTGTCTCCCTATCCCATGATCAAGCTGGTTGTCCTTCTTCCTGATTCATCCCTCCTGGTTTCTACAGAACAGGGAGAGAGCCACAGAAGCCTCTGGTGGTTTTGGTTCTCCTGAGCTGTGGTTCATTGCTCCAGCCCTTTATGCTCGTATATCCTTCAGGGAAAAAGCAACAATCAGTATAATGGTCCATCTTCCTTTACTAACCAAGCACACACTTCAGCTGCCCTACCCTTCCCAGGAGGGTGGAGAGCTGGGAGATGGGAAGACACCTGAGAAATGATCAATGGTGCTCCCACTCCAGAAAGGGGTGTAGGAAGTTCCAGGCAGCCTCAGCATGGTGATTTCATCCCTTTCAGCAGGCCCTTTGCCAGGCACATCCTGTCCAGCTTGTGCTGGACAGACTGGCAATGAGAGGAGTCAGTGGCAGCCAACTCCAAATGGCCAAGACCAGCCTCTTTCCAGTGCTCAGGAGCTGATTCATGCTTTGGTTTTCTGCCCCAGCCAATCTAGAGTGAGTTCAGCACATCCCTCTGAGCTTCACTTTCATGCTTTCAAGGCTCTGCCTCCTTCAGAGATCTTCCCATATTCATGGCTCAACCCAGCTGCCACCAATTCTCTCTCTTTTCCTGGACTGGACACCAGGGCAGCAGCCAGGAACTCGCTGGCTTTGATTCATCATCCTCTAGGAAAAAAGCTGCTGATCCTGCTGGTGATGCTTCCTCTTGACCATCTGGCCCAGCACAAGGACTTGGTGCTCATCTCCACCCCTATCTCGAGGGCAAAGGCCACTTCTGAGGGGCACTGTCCCTACAGGGCACTGCTGAGCTTGGAATGTGGGAAGTGGAACTGTTGGGAAAAACACAGCCATGGGAGCATGGGAACACATTCCTATCCCACCAGCTTTGTGGAACCAGGCAATGCTCAAGTTTGGTATGTGTTAAGAATCAAAACCTGATGGTTTCCCCCAGGACTCAGGCTCCTGAATGATGTAAGCATTTGTCGTCCCTCTCCTTAAATAACTACAGAGCAGAGCCAAATGGGATTTCTCTCTCCAACAGATGGGCTGCTGACAGGTGCTGCTGGAGGTTGAGAGATGGAAAATCAAGGATGCTCTGATATGGTCTGTCACTAGCTTGAAGAGAAAAAAAAGCAGGTGAGGTCTGGTCTCCTTGTTCTGCCACATTATTCAGATGCTGTAGAAGTATATATTTTGATAGGAAAACATTATTAACTTGTCTTAAAGGCAGGGGAATGGAATATGTCCTAAAGATGGAAGACTGGGATATATCCCTTGGGACAAGGAGGATCTGCTGCCATAACACAGGTCCCAGAATAAGCAGGGTTCTCTCAGAATGGCATTGTGTAAAATAACAGAAAACAAAAGCTTTTCTTTGTCCCTAAATAAGAAATTTCTGTGCTTCCTTTGTGGTTCACTCTTAAAGGCTTGCTGAATCCAAGGAGGATGTGGTCACACTCATTGGAAAACTCCAGATGCTACAATACAAAAACAAAAATCTGCATTAAACCCACATTTTTAATGAGTTAAATCTCATGTGCTTTCACTCTATTTTTCTCACAGGGTGATGGCAGGCTGCTGCAGTTTTCAAGTCCCTTGGAGAGCATTTGCCTGGTTCCTCAGAAATCTCCCCCTTGATTTTTTTGACAGGATACAGTCTTTTGTTATTTACTGATGTCACTGTAGCCTAGGAGAGAAATCAACAGTCATGAATTATAGACTATGCTTGTAGGACATTTCACTCTGTTTGATTTAGTGTGAACAAATTCCAGATAATTAGAGATGAGTTTAAGTTACAACACTTCCCTTCTGTCTTCTGAGTTGCCCTAAGTGGTGAGGAGTGTCTGGGTTGAGTATTTTGATGGGGGTCATTGGGAAGGTGAGATCCTTCTGTGTGTAGGTCTCAGTTTTGAAGAAGCCTAATATTACAGCCATGCAGCTGTGTCTCCACTCAGGAAACACATCAGACATTGAAAAAAACCCTCAGAATCCCCGGGGTGAAAGCATCACATGGTGTTGTGTGGGTTTTCTTCAGCTTTAGCTGTGGCATCCTCCAAGTGGTCCTTCATTTGCAGATCATTTCCATCCCAGCTACCACCTCCTGCTGCTGAGGACTTGAGGGAGAAGCAAAGAAGCATCTTGGCTGGGGTTTTTGAGACCTGGGTCTGCTTGGACATAAAATGTACCATCTCTGCAAAGCTTTCCACCAGCATCCTTATTTTGTGTGTAGAAAAGCAACTCCAAATTAAAAAAAACAAAAACCAAAATAAAAAAAAACCAAACAAACAAAAAATAAAGTGGGCATGGGTAGAGGCCAGAGTCTTGCTTTCTCCCTGAACAACAAAACCCTTGCCTCAAAGCAAAACCAAAGTCACTTCACCGTGATTTTGGAAGATGATGTACAATGTGCGGTACAACAGTGAGGGGAGGGTGTCCCTGAGCACACAGCCACCCCATGGCACAATTAGGAGAGTTAACTGGACTTTTCCATCTGAATGCTCCATTTATTACAAATAAACACAATTTTAATCATGACTCACTGCCTGCTGGAAGTCCTTTGGTAATGCCATTGTCATCTGTGGGCACTGGAGACTGGGAAGGAGGAGGATGTGTTGGTTGTTTGATGGACTCTTTCACGAAGGCTACGTTCAGTTCTCTCCATGTGCACAAAACACCACAATTTGGAAAGTTTGGTGGTCTTTGGCAAGGTGCTCTTCATACACCCAACTACAGCACCAAACACACTCCTTAAGATAGTCAAGGCATAGGTGATGCACTCCTGCCTACCCTTGGAGTTTATAGCTCTTACTGCTGGTTAAAAGTTTGAAAAAATTAGGCAAATATGTGGACATTGGGCCTGGAGGATGCCTCAGCTCAGGTTTTGAAGGTTTAGCTCATGATTTTTAACTCCTGCACATCATAGGGGCAAATACTTGGTTTGCTTTCAGTCTGATGAACCCCATGGCTTCCAGCCAAGCACTTGACCCAGAGAATCAAGCCAATAACTGCATGACTCACAAGGAAAAATCAGCAACAACAACAATAAAAATCCTTGGAAACATGAACGAACTCCATGACCCTGTAAAACATCACAATGGCACAGTCAGTTATGGAGCAGCCCTTTACTACCTGGGAGGAAAGGAGGCATGGACCTCCTTTGGATGTGAAACTAAAGCTCTGCTCATTTCTCTCTCTTCAGGATGGGTGAGACAAGGAAGGCATCAAGGAGCTAAAAACAGAGAAGGAACAAAATGAATACTTAAGGAAAAAAATTGCAGCATCTGGCAAAAGGTTTTCTTTTTATATCCTTCCTTGGGTAATGGTTATTCACCACCTGAATGGCATTTGTGGTTGTGACTCCTCTCAGGATGTAAATCACAGAGTCACAGGGTGGTTTGGGTTGCGAGGGACCATAAAGATCATCCAATTCCAACTCCCCCATGCATAAGAAGTGCAGCTGTACTGCACATGTGATGGGCTGAATGGACAGCTCAGTCCCTGGGGTAGTGTCTGGTGACTGGTGGCTTTGATAAGACTTACAGGAAAGCCACTCATGGTGGAGAGAAGCACTTGGGGTCCCAGCTGGTTCATGTTTTACGTGCAGTCATAAAAAAAAATCAAACAATCATTTAGTGTGCCTCCAGTGGATGGAGGAAGGTTTTTCTAAACCAGAGTCATAGCAGGTTGTGGTCAGTACTGATTCCTTGCTGTCATGGTCAGAGGTTCCCTCTGATGCACGAGGGGGACTCTCCTATGCTGTGCTGATGTGACCTGGAAATCCCTGTGGTCTCGGAGTTTCCCTGGCTTCAGGCCCATGCAGGGGGATGAAGGCACTGATTGCTGCTCAACATCCTGTCCCATCAGAGACTAGATGGAAAATATTGATTTCCTTTCAGAGGAGGCACATTCAGAGATGCATTTATTGAAGGCTTGTTTCTCCTTGGAGGCAAAAGGAATGCAAAGACAAAGCCCTTTTCCCTGCCATGTTGAAGGCTCCAGGCATGGAGCAGGAAGATAACACTGATACAAGGCTCTATAACATGCAATATCTTGCTTTTCTACAGCAAACCACAATGCAGACTCCTGCCCCCTTTGTCAGGCACCACAGAGCCAACAAATATTAAATTAAGTGCTGTCTCCACCAAGGTGCTGGCAGTCCCAAGGTGACACCTCTTGCTGCTCCTTCCACAAAATGCCACATCCTCTCTGGGGGTGTTTTCAAGCTAAGGTGACCTTTCAGACCTGAGCTTCATGGCTGGGAAGAAGCCTCCTGGGATGAGATGCAGAGGCAGAAGAAAACATGACTAAGGAGGCACGAGGTGTTTGACCTGGTGACAGCAGTAATTGGCTCAGATTTGTTTGGCTCGTGAATATTCACTGGTGCTGTTGGAAGTGGGATGTAAGAGCACCACCAGCCCTGAGGTGCCACATTTTTCTGCACATGGATGCAGTGACTGCCCTTTTGAAGGAGGTTATTAATCTTTCCCATGTCACTGCTTTGAGTGATGGAGCAGTGAAACACAGCACCTAGAGAGGAAGCCCAAAGACCTGGCTCCTCAGAGAACAACCCACACCCACCCACCTGAAGAACAGAGACTCCTCTCTAGAATTTCACAGCCACTTGGGAACTTGGGAACCTTGAGGTTGAAAGCCCCTTCATGGCACGTACCCGAAGGAGCACTTCTTCTTCCCTGGCTGTAAGAATTTGTCTTAACTAAAGATTTTCAATTAAAAGTCAAGACTGAATTGCTGCAAAGTGCTGGAGACAAGAGTCATTAATACTGGAATGCAAGTTTTAAATAATTTTTAATATGCTCTGCAAGACATCCATAAAAGGCCCTTAATCAATATGTGCTTCAATTGCTTGCATTAGAGTTTGAGGAATTTAAATTAATGGCAGAGGAAGGGTCAAGAAATCATAATGAGTTTTCATCAGAGCTCTTACACGGCCAGACCTGGGAGATCATGAGGGTCCAAGCTGTTGGAGGGTGTGACCAAATGGATCAGACCTTTTTGGGGGTCCCAGTCCCTGGAGAATGGGTGTTGTGGCTTGTTATTGATATGGAAGCAAATTTTTAGGTCCATGGTGGTGGCAGCAGCTGTGATTTTACTTGGCCATTTCAGCCAGTACCAAATATTCACTGCACTTCTGGCAATTTAAGCATTACCTGACTCCCAGAGAGGATGAGGATGGGCTGAGCTGTAGACATCAAGGCTGCAGGTGCTCATGCTTGGGACCCCAAATCTTCACGTGCAGCATTCCCATGCCCTCACAGATTTGGTAACTCTTTTCCTGAACACAGACAGGGTTAGTTTTGTGGTTGGTGCTCAAGCAAAGAGAGCTGATAGTTCTGCTTCCCACTGCCATCATCTCATAGCAGGAGCATGGAGAGGCACGACCTTTCCCAAGGTAAGGAGGAACAAGACAATCCGACCCATCCAAGAAGACATTGTGGCAATGCAGGTTTGAAGCTAAGCCTGTGCTTAAGCATTTGGCTGGATCCAGGCCAGAGGTGCAGAAATTTCCAGTAATGAGAAACCTCTAGGAAGGACCAAACCCTAGAGGAAGCTCAGGGTGAGGTTTGTGCTTCCTATTTCAGTCTAAAAAAAGCCCTGTCCCAGGAGGGGGTGAGTTTCAGTAACATCCAGAGTGTCTCCCACACATGCATGCCAAATATTCCAGTTCTTTGTGTCCAGCACAGGGGTGATGACAGTAAAGCACATGGAAACTCCACATGCAGATGGACCCTCAGAACATCCTTCCCTGCAGGTAGCCCAGGGACAGAGCACCTTGGAATGGCTTACAGGAGGAGGGATGCAGAGGAGCACTGAAAGGAGCTGAGGTGGTTGTTGAAGACAACTTGACCCCCAGAGATGACAGCAGGGCCTAGGGATTTATCCCGTGGTTATCTGCATGCTCTGTGCCATGGGTTTGGATGAGGGCTAAGTATTTCTTTCACCATTTTTCCCTGGGGGAAAGCAGGAGCTAGGGGCTGTGCCCAAGGAGCAGGCTGGATGCAGCCAAACAGTTTCAAAGGCTGAAAAAAATGCAGTCCTGTAGAGGAAAGCCAGGTGAAGCTATTCATTAGACTGCCTCAGGCTCTGCTTAGTTTACTGCCAGCCTAAAAATCCCCCAGTGCTGGGAAATCAGCTTGGACCTTGTGTGCACATTGCTGCAGCTCAGCCTGCGTTCGGAGGGTGCATCTGTCTGATTTTGCAATCCTGACGCTTGAAATGAGCTAGGGAAAAGCAGGCAGCCCTATGGAGAGAGATAGGGGAAAATAAAAAAGGAAAGAAAAACAGAAGGAAACCAAAAGCGCAGGCGGGAGGGAAGGGAAAGGCAGGATTTTGTCTCGGGAAGGCGTCGGAGCCTGCGAGGACCGTCCCCGCCGTCGCCCAGCATTGCGAAAGAGCCTTTGGCTGGGGCTCGGGTGCCCCTCGGTTTTCCAAGGGATGCCGGCACGGAAAGCCTGTCCCGGGCGCTGCTCGGGAGCGCAGCGGGGATGCCGGGGAGCCGGGGGGCCCCGCGCCGGGGCCGGGATGCGGCGGGAGCGGAGCGGGAGCGGGATCGGGATCGGAGCGGGGCCGCCTGCCATCTAGCGGTACCGGGACCGGTCCCCTCCCTGCCCCGGCACAGGGAACCCCCCGAACACAACCCGGACCTCTCCGACACCCCCCGCCCACCGCCGTCCCTCTGCGTGCGGGGGAATCGCCTGCGGATTTGGGGGGGGGTCCGAGGGGATTCTGCCAGCGGGGCTGGAGCATCTGCCTGGAAAATGCGCCGAGACGTAAATGCGGTGGAGCGTGAATGTCTTTGCGAACTGAGGAGCCGCGCCGATCCCAGCAGCCATGGACTCCTGCCTGTGGCTCTCTCCCCCTCCCCTGCCTGCACCTTTCCCCCTCCTTACGCCTCTGTGAAGGGTTTCTCCTCCTTTCCCTCCATTAAAAGAAATACCCTGTGGCAGGAGCAGCGCTGTCCCCTCCCCTCCATCCTTTCACGTTCACTGCAGGCTCCCTCCTGCCTCCCATTTTGTGGTCTCGGTGCTCCCCCACTGCTGCTGGTACCCATGGAGAGCAGCAGGGGGGACACAGCCACATTTCTTCTCTTCCTTCTCGCATGTCTTTAACACCCCCCAGATTTCAGAGATGATGAAACCTCTCTGTTTCTGCACCCAGATGTTTGCAGGCTGAAAAGGGAGAGGTGAGGACTGAACCCTTCCATTCCTTTGTATCTTCCTACAAATTCCATCATGAAGTAAATCTCCCCTGTTGGCCTGGGAGCTCCCCTTTACTTTGGGGGTCATAGTGTCCCATCTCACACCCAGGGAAGGAAATGGAGATGGCTTTTCAAAGGCCACCCCAGAAGGGGATGGAGTAATGCACTTCCTAAATCCCATCCTGCCCCTTGGGGTCCTTTTGAGGGGTGCAGAGCAGAAAACTAACATGGACATATTCAAACAGCCCCCATCAGGACGCTTATCAGGTGCAAAGAGGTGAAGAGCTGGAATCAGATTTAAAAGGAGAGGGAAAGCTGGGTCCTGGGCAGTTGTGAGATGTCAGCCAGTGGTGATGGTGTGCCCAGGAGCCAGGTGGTTCAGCCACCCTAGGGGTGTCAAAGATGATGGGTCCTCTTGGCAAACCAGCACCAGACAGAGAGATCATCTCTGATAGAGTGGGTCAGAGCAGTCTGGCAGCACCCCAGGACCCAAGAGTACGGGGAAGATGGCACAGGCACACTGTGGGTTTGTGCCCATAGGCCCTCCATTGACAGAGGATCCCACTGAAATCAGCTTGGAGATGAGGTCCAACCAACCCCAGATGTGACCCAGTTCTGGGGTCCACTTTGCTCATGGTATCTTGTGTCAGCTATGGCTGGGTGCAAAACCCTGCCTGATTTTCCAGCCATCCTGCACAACCTAACAAGGATCCAGCAGAGTGCCTTGGTTCCAAGGACTCCAAATCAACACTCTCCATCTTTAGTAGTACCATCACAAAAGGGACATTTGGGGTTTCCTCGTGTTGTCCCCACTCACCCACCTCTAACTTTGCTCCAAAAATGTGTTCACCCTCCTTTTCCTTCCCTGTTTTTTTCTTGTTTTATTGCTTTGTTCTTTTATCTAAAAAAAAAAAAAAAACAAAAAACCCAACACAACTTTAGAAGTTCAAGTTGACTGTACAGCCCAAACCTTGTGCTAGCCCAGAGTGTGGGCAGTCAAGTACATCATGAAGGATTTATTCACAAAGACAGGTCTTGCTCCATAGGTGCTCTCAGCCAGATGCTTCTTAAAGTCCCTTATGCGAAGTGCTGCATCCACAGTTAGTTGGGAACAGGCAGGGAGGAAGTCTTTTTGGCCCTGGTGTTGAGGTTGCCCCTTACCAGCTGGTGACAGTGCTGGGAACTGACATGTTTTTGTTTCTTTTTTTCCAAGAAGAGGTGTTCCTGGGGTCAGCATCCTGTGCAAGGCAGGATTTTATCCAGGGGAAAAGGCTCAAGGCACCAGTCTGGTCCATCTCCATCCTGCAGTGTGCTGCCCTGGGGACCAAGCCTCTGCCACTGAGGAAGGGAGGAAACCTTCTAGGAGGAGGAAAAAAAGAGATTTTTGAGAAATGTTTCTACTTGGTACAGGTATCTTCAAGTGTAGCATAGGAGAACAGAGCTGCCCCTGGTCACTGGAGTTTCCCATCTCCCAGGGTTCTGCCCATGTTTCCTCTACCATCCCAACTGGATGGGATTCCTCATCCCTCCACGTGAGCCAGTTCCTTCTGAGGTGATTCCACAATCTTCACACCTCAGCTCCATGACAAGCTAGAAGGGGACTGCAGAGCCAATCCTTACACTTTTATCAGCACAGCATTAATTAAAAAAGAACTTAAAAATAGATAACAGCTCGACATTAACTTCATGCTAGAGCAATTTCCAAGCAGGTATGCCAGAGAAATAAAAACAGCAATTTGCAGCTAAATAAAAATAACAGTTAAGCATTTGAAACACAAATGCACCATTCAGGAGCAGCAGATAAATATTCAGACGCATTCATTAGGAGGTTGAGGCTGTCTCTCAAATAAACAGACAGGTACAAAATAGCAGCCTGAATACTCCAATTACGCCAACATTGCATCAGTGCCGATGCTCCTGGCTCTGGGAGTGGGAGGGGGAGAAGGGGAGAGGGTGAGGAGGAGGAGGCAGTGGGGAAAGCATGTGTGGGAAATGTATTTTTTTCCCCCCAAGATTTGCCTTAAATTTTGTTTTATGTAACTGGTGTTTGGATTCTCTTTCACAGAGGGTTTAACTCCTGGGGATGGGAAGTTCTCCTGAGGTGGGCTTGCTTGGCCTGGCTGCCAGGAAAGACCCCCCACACTGGGGAAAGCAGGACTTGGCCTCCTGCCCACGGCCCTCCTGCCCACCCTGCACAGCCCCCGGGCAGCGAGGGACGGCCGTGGAGCAGCGCAAAGCAAAACAGCACTGAGCCCAAAAGCTACAAAGCCTTTGGAGCTCAAGTACTGAGGTTATTGAAAAAACAACATTGCCCTCTCAGCCCCCTGCGATCCCCCATTGCCCCCAAGGCTGGGAAGTGGCTCTGGGACAAGGGGACACTGAGCAGGGAGGGTGTGGAGTTGGTGCAGAGTCCTGCTGTGGGGCTCTGGGGATGCTCAGGGACAGTGGGGTGTCCCCAGCCCCAAGGACAGCCATACTTTTGGGGTGACATGTCACCTGGGAGGGTACAGGACCCACCCTGGCTCACACACGATGCAGGGGGACACAACATGGGGATG
>VZTT01000061.1:80773-101645 GCA_013400855.1 Buphagus erythrorhynchus
TGTCACCAGGCAGGTGAGGAGTCCTGGTGTCCCTGTGGGTGTCACCAGGCAGGTGAGGAGTCCTGGTGTCCCTGTGGGTGTCACCAGGCAGGTTTGGAGTTCTGGTATCCCTGTGAGCCCCACCTCTGAGTTGGAGGATGCCTGTAGGATGCAGTGGGGAGGTCTCTTAGCACTTACACAATTTGTGTGGGCTGTCAGTGCAAGGGTGACCTTGCAAACGCAGCATCTGCCCTTGGGAGTGCAGCACTCCAGTTCTTGGGGGTGTTTCTCTCCTGATGCTGTTCCCAGCTAGGATCACAGTCCCTTCCACTTTCTGGGGAAGGCAGCAGTGGTGGTTTTCAAACCCTGTGGTTCCTACTTGAAGATGTCAGAGCAGCTCTGAATTTGAAGCTTTGAAAAGGGTGGAGCAGTTGAGTACACAGAGTAGAGTGCTTTCAAAATTAGACCACGTTTATTTGTCATTATAGGTGATAGAAAAGGGGAAGTTTAAAATAAATGGACACGCAAAACTTCTTGTTATCCAAAGGCTTTTAAACATGATGGTCTGAGGCACTTAAGAGGATCTGAATTTATTGAATTTCTGGGCTTAACTCTGCCTTAATTATCAAAACAGCTTCCTGGAAGGAAACCTTTGAAGTCTGTTGACCTCACTAATGGATTAGATTGCAAAAATCACAGATTTTCAGATAAAATAGTGAGCCTGCTCTTAAGCATTTTCACAGAATCTTGTTAGGGCATTAAAGCACTCCCAAGTTTTCTGAGTGCAGACCTAAATTATACAAATAGTTTTTCCATGCACAAATACCTAAAATCATCCCTTTGACAGAGCACGAGGATGATGGTGCTTGTAATCTTCATAGTCAAAATTCTTTCATGTGAGGAACACCTTACTGAAAGATTTATATATGCCAAGAGTTGGATGTGTGCAATCTGAGATGGCCACTTGAAGCTCTTTTCATAGTCAGGAGAGGGAAGAAGGTCAGAATTCCTTTGGAAATTGGCATTTTTCTGCAGTGATTGTGAAGAAAGCTGAGGATAACTCGCTCAGGGAAAGTTAGTTCATGAGTCCACCTCAAGTGTCTGAAATGCTGCATTCAGACAATGATGTTCATAACTGAGCACTTGAGCCTCAGTGGGAAGATTCCTCTTTGGAAAATGAGGATGTTGACCAGGATGCCTTTTCTTCAAAGTGGTCTTTGCAGACTTTTGACTCACAGTGGTGAGTGAAGAGGATTTCTCCTCCTGCCAGAATCAGGAGCTGTTAACTGGTTTTGTTTTGCCTGGCTTACAGGAGCTGGCCTTACAGCCCAAAGATGATGTCGTGGACAGAGCTAAGATGGAAGACACTCTCAAAAGGAGGTTTTTCTATGACCAAGCATTTTCTATTTATGGAGGTATGGGTTTGAAGAAATGTACATTTTAATCCCTTTAGGCTAATGTTCTGCTCTTTCTAGCTGGGTGAAATGCTGCACTCTAGCATATTATATTAATATGGCATACCAGATTTTTTTTTATAAGTTTACTTTAAACTTTCCTGCTTTGAGTCTGTAAGCCTTTCAAAAATTCCCCCTTCCTGAAGTGCCTGGGTTGGGAAGGGGCTCAATTTTTGTCTTGTGCTCTCTGAATGGAAATGAGTAGACTTCAGGATGCCTGAGTGTCCTGAGTATTATATTGGTAGAAGATGTCTTCGCTGAGGGTAGGGTGTTTGGGGCTTAAGGAGATCATCAGCTTATTTATAACCATTCATCGCTACCTGAGCTTCTCTTGGCACATTAGTCACAGAGTATTCTGAGCTGGAAGGGACCCACAAGGATCATGGAGTCCAGCTCTTAAGTGAATGGCCCACAAGGGGACCCATAATGCTCAAACTCACTGTGAACTTTAGAACCTGTTCCTCAGTGAACTTTGCCAATGAACTTTATGGCACAGGTGAATAAATGTGGTTGTTAAACCTCTTCAGATGGCTGATATGAGCATCTCAGGAGGCATCACAATGTGTCTATCATCTTTCACCTTAGATACTAAATTAAACACTCTTGAATTGTTTTATTGGCTTTTTTTTTTAATCTTTGCAGCTACACTGGTGATTTGCAGATATATGTTATATATTACTGACAATAACACTGCTTCAGCTCATGCATGATCACTTCCTCTGTATTCAGATTCCTCCTTCGCATAGCTTGCTTCCACAAAACTTTCCACAAAACAGTTGTTGTTTTTGGAGGGAATGTGGTTTTTAGAATTGTTGGTTGCAGGAGTTTATCCACTTTAGATTCTGTCACTACCTAATGCCTCAGTGCTCTGCAGCTGAACTGTGCTTCCTGCTCATAAAATGAAACCAACTGATGGAAATCTCTTCCAAACAGTACAGCTTTGTACCATCTCACACTTCTTTTTTACCTTTTCCTCTTACAGGAGTCAGTGGTCTGTATGACTTTGGGCCTGTTGGGTGTGCTTTGAAGAACAACATCATCCAAGCATGGAGACATCACTTCATTCAGGAAGAGCAAATCCTGGAGATTGACTGCACCATGCTCACGCCTGAGCCAGTTCTAAAGTAAATATGAGTTGGTTTTTTTTTTGTTGTTGTTTTTTTTTTTTTTTTTTTTTACCTGCAGCGTGTAATTTCTGGTCATAGGTGCTTTTTACAGTGTTCTGTAAGATTATCCACAAGGATCTTGAGTCTGGGTCACCCAGTTTCATACCATAATTAGGTACCAGTGCACAGGTCAGTGTGAGAAGCTGTTGTTCCGTAAGTCAGAGAAACCAGTGGCACTCATGTTTGAGAGTTCAAAGCCTCCTAGCAGTCCCATTAGGTAAGAAATTTTCATTATTCCTTTTTCTAAAAGATGAAGAAGACAAGAAAAAGTGCAGAAGTTTTCATGCAGCTGAGATATAAAATACTGGGAATATCTCCACCTGAATTACAGGTTACTCCTCACTACTGCAGCTATGTCTAGTTTTGATCATGGTGCAGTTCCTGAAGGCATTAAATGTCATCTTTGTGACACGTTTTAAGATTTAGATGTATTGATACTTCCCACAGATCATATTTTCAGAGGGGTGATGCTGCTTAACATGACTCTGTAATCTGAAGCAGGAGTGAGCTTGCAGTTTTTGAAGGATTTCACTTTGATACAGGTCTGTCCACTGGGATCACACAGACCTGGGGCTGTCTGGTGGCAGCTGTCACATTCCTTGCTTTGTGTCATCTCTTCCAGGACTTCTGGCCATGTAGACAAGTTTGCTGACTTCATGGTGAAAGATGTGAAAAACGGGGAATGTTTCCGTGCCGATCATCTCTTAAAAGGTTTGATTTTGTTCCAAGCTAGGTGGGCCTGGGGATTTCTTGCAGTGGTACAAGCACTGGAAAAGAGAATTTTCTCAAGGAAAGCCTGCTGATGTAGCCAGTCTTTCATACTTGTATTTGCAGCTAATTAATCATACCATATCAAAAATCCTGTAGGTTCTGTTAGTGTCTTAAATGAGGTTCAGGATCTCTGGTGAAAACACGGCTGTGTCCTTTTTTATAAAATCCAGTGTCATCAGGCTGTGAAATTATTGTGTTGTCTAAGCCAAGGATTCCCTATATAACAAGATTCCTGTACTCTGTTGCATTTTGGTCTTAGTTTTCTTGAATTTCAGTCGCTTTTTTAAGTACTGAGCAACAATTTATTGATGCTGTGAGGAGTCAGAATATGTTTTTCCTATGAGAGATCAATTACCTCGCAGTGGATGACTTTCTTGTGTATCTTAGAAATAGACCTCAGGCATTTCTTTGATTTGCAAAGTCCTCACACTTCCTGGTTATTAAAATTTGTTTGGAAAAACAAACCAAGAAAGTCACATGAAGGAGTCTCAGAAATAAGAAGCCTGTTTGAAAACTTTCTCATGTACATCTCCACTGTGACTGGAAGGATTGTTCCACTCTGCTTAAGTCAAAAATTCCCTCTGGTTTTTGAGCCTTGTCCTTGAAATTCAAGTATGCAGAACAATCTATATTGGCATTAAAGCAGCTTTCATGATATTAATTAAGATTTTTTTTTGTCAAAAAACAAACAAACAAAAAAAACCCAAACAAACTCAAAAGAANTATTAATTAAGAATTTTTTTTGTCAAAAAAAAAAAAAACAAAAAACAAACTCAAAAGAAGCCCATCCAACCTCTTCCTCCTCTGAGCAGCCTCATCAACAAGCATGTCCCTGTGAACAGCCACCTGCTGTTATTGCCAGACTGAGCTGTTACTGAATAAAAAGTCAAATCGCTTTTTTAAAGAAGAGTGGGAAGTCTTGGCATCACTGTGTGCCTTTGTTACAGCACAACATCAGAGAGGGTGTTGTGCTGTAAGGTGGAGTGCAGTCCAGCCCCACTGTACCAGCTCTGTACCTGCCTCTATGAATAAAATCAGCCTTGCTGCTTGGGATCAGACATTTCATTTCTAGTCTGTATAACAGAAAGCCAGAAAAGGACTACAAAGCCATTGCTTGGGTTTAGAGAAATAATATTGGAAAGGAACTAGATAAGAATGTGTTGTTTTCCCTGTGGCACACCAGTACAGTGAACTGTAGGTCACCACTGCCCTGAGGACATGACTGGAATTACCCTGGTGGACACTGTCAGGATAAGTTGTGGACATCACTTAACTCGTGCTGGGGGATCCTCCTGAGCTGTTTTATACTGGAGTCAGTGATGGAGTTGCAATATAAACTCATGATCTACTTTTCTTACAGCTCACCTGCAGAAACTGATGTCTGACAAGAAGTGCACAGCAGAGAAAAAGGCAGAAATGGAAAATGTTCTAACACAGGTGGGTGCTCCAGGGGTGTGTGATAGAGTCCAGAGGCAGTGGCCCTTTTCTGTTCCTGAAGATGCTCAGAAGTCTTTACCCCAGAGATCCTCTCAAATACTGAAAATTTAATTGTTAATAAATACTCTGAGCTTGCTGGAGAATCACATCTCCCTCACTGTTTTGGAGAGGTACTGCTATTATATTAATTAATCTCTTGAGTCTTGGGCTGATAGGGCTGAAGCTCAGTCGTGGAATTGATCTGCTCTGTTTCACTTCATACCCTGGCAGAAAGCTTTTACATTTGTCAGTCCCTTCTGTGAGATTGTTATACATAGGAACAGAGATGGGTCACAGGTTTTGTCAGGGTTTTTTTGAGTCAGCACAGCACTGATTTGCTTTGTTCTGAAATTGTCTCAGCTTTGAAGCAGTGGAGATTTGTTCCTCTGTCTCTGGCACCCCACAAAGATTTTTCCTGTGTTTACCATGAGAAGAGTTGGTGCTTAAGCTGACATTCCTGAACAACTGTACAAACATTTGCCTTTATTTTTTTGTTTTTCTTTGTTTTTAATGTTTGTTCTCATGACTTCTAGGATAAATGCTTCCAAAGCCATGCATTGAATGAATGTTTCCTTCCAGAAAGAGAAACTTTTTTTGTCAGTGTTTTGCATCACTGAGCAGCTGTTATTAGATTTTCCACACTACAGCACTGAACTTTGTCCATCCTTTAGGGAAACCTCTCTATTAATAGAGTATTTTTATATCCTGGTTTTGGATTTTTTTCCTAATATATGAAAGATCATGACAAGTAGAAATTCAGAACAGCTCTGAAAGGGCATTTGATGCATAGCTTGAATATTGTGTTTCAAGCAGCAGAAGAGAGAGAAATGAATGCAAACAAAGCCCTGCAGAAATTTTAGCTTTTTTCTCTCACATTGCTCTATCTTTTTTGCTTCCAGACAGAGCTCCCCATGTTTTAGCTGAATCTGTTCAAAAGAATCTGTTCTGGTGGGTGGTGTTGCAGTCCCAATGACTTTTCTTGTGCTTTACACCTACTCTTGAGTTCAGACTTCCTGTGGTATGACTAAATCCCAGACCTATTACTAAAATGGGTTTGCAAATGTGCAGAGTGTATTCTTCTATCACTGGTTCAAACTTCAGCTTGCTTGAAAATTTAGGTTAGAAGGGAATATTTTGAGCAGGTGATTCAGAGCTGTAGATCACGCTCAGTAAAAGATAGAGGACATCCATTCCTGTTACCTTCTCTAGTAATTAAAACAATTCTCTTGTGTTTTGATATTAGTTGGACAATTATGGCCAGCAAGAGCTTGCAGATCTCTTTGTGAACTACAATGTGAAGTCCCCTGTCACTGGGAATGACCTGTCCCCTCCTGTTTCTTTCAATCTGATGTTCAAGACCTCCATTGGGCCTGGAGGAAACATGCCTGGGTAGGTGCTAATTTTATTCTGCTCACACTCTCCTTGCTTTAGAGATTATCTGGAATAAAAATGAAATCTCTGGAGTAGCCTTCCCCTGCCTCTCAGTCCCAGCCTCCTGTAGCAGGTAGCATTCCTTGGAGTCTTGGGGAAAGGCAGGAGAAACAAGGGGCTGTTGGAGAATCATTAAAATACTTAAAGCACCCAAAATACAGATCCCAGCTGTGCCCTTGCTGGTTGGAGTAGTTTCCATAAAGCCAGTTAATGCTGGTCTCCAATTGTCAGTGACTTCATGACTGTAGAAAACTTATTTCAGGATACCTGTATGAGGAAGGAGGTGAAGTTTTTTCCCCTTCAGTCTATTGCTTAATTGTTTTTTAGTTTTTTTTTTCTGTCTGGAATTAAAAGTCTCAAGAGAAAAACTTTCACCTGTAAGTTTTGTAGCAACTGTGACTTTCTCCTTGCTTTCTCCATCCTTAAATCTTCCTGATTTTTCCTCTCCCTCATCTCCTTTCAGCTACCTGAGGCCAGAAACTGCACAGGGAATATTCCTCAACTTCAAACGTCTGCTGGAGTTTAACCAAGGCAAATTGCCTTTTGCTGCTGCCCAGATTGGAAATTCCTTCAGGAATGAAATCTCACCCCGCTCCGGCCTTATCAGAGTGAGGTACAACTTCCTCTTTCAGCAGGAGGGTACCAGGGAGCAGGGAGCATCTTCCTTTTGCTCCAGGGTTTGTGCAGAATTGTTTCACTTTAGTGCTTTCTCCCAGAGGAATCCTGATTATGTACCTGGCGAGTCTCAGGCTTTACAGGTGAACTCACAGTTTAGGTTTTAAGTACAGAATTCTAAGATTGGCTTCTGAGAAGTAGAATCTCTGAAAAGCTGTTGTATTAGAGATAAATTCAGTTTCACTGACAGAATCTGGCTTCCATTGTAGTCTAAAAGAATCGTAAAAGTCAAAGGTAGCTGTGTTCTCTACAGGACTTGGCTTGTTTAATTATGTTCGTGCAAGTTGCTTTGAAACTGAAATCAAAACGTGATTGACCTTGCAGCAATATTTCCTTGTCTCAGTCCTGCAGATTCTGCAGTTCTACAGCTTTGCTCCAGAGAGGAAGTTGGGAGATAACCTGACTCAGGACCAGTGTTTGTGTCGCAAGATCAGTCAAGCTGGAAAGCTCAGGGTTACTGGGAATTACTTTCAGTTCTGTCTTTGGATAAAAGTCATTATTGCCTTTCACTAGGGATAATCTCTCTGTTTAAACTGATCTATCCTAATTGGAAGTGTCTTCCATATAATTTGGAACAAGAGCTCCCATGCAGAGACAGTACATGTTGTAAACTTGGCAATTAATTATTTTGTGGTGCTATAAGTAAGAGGCCATGGCATCCTTAGCACAGAGGGAACTCAGGAATTTCCTCAGTCCTCCTGTTCTGTTTTGCTCATCTGGAAATGAGAACTTCTCTTGTTAAAATCATTTTCAGTCAAATATAAATGATACGCTTGTGGCACATTTATTGGAGACTGTTATTATGCAATCACAGCAAATTACACCCTGATTTACAGTTAATGATTACCTAGAGCTTTTTTAAAGGTTCTTGATAATGAGCTAATTCAGTGGAAAGTGATTTCAAGCAAGAAGACTCAAAAACAATCTCTGAGTAAAGATATATTAAAGGCAAGTTCTTAAAACAGAACTCATGCCATTGCTGTATGCAGCAGTATCATTATTTTCAGGAAATCACCTCACCTGGTTATTTTTGGCACCTCTGACATGAGTTAAAGCTACTGATTTAATCAGCAGACCCTGTAAGGAACAGCTGCTTCTAATATGGGCATCACAGCAGCCTGGAAAAACTCTAGAAAACTTCTGGAAGTACTTCCAAAGGTGGTGTTCTCTGCTCTGATTCACAGTGGTGGTAACCACAGCCTGGAGAGCTCTACGTGAATTTGTAGAAGGTTTTGTTAGGAATTGGAAGGTGAAACTAAATCCAGTGATGAGACTGGTTCATGTTCCAATCTGCCCATTGTCCTGGCTGGGTCTGCATATGATTTTAAATTACTGGCTTCCTGTGAGAGGCTGAAGCACAATGCTTTATTAGGGTCTAATGCATATAATACTTAATGTGTGTTTGTTTGTTTTCACTAGGGAATTCACCATGGCAGAAATTGAGCACTTTGTGGACCCCAGTGAGAAAAACCACCCCAAGTTTCAGAACGTGGCAGATCTCAACATCCTCCTGTACTCGGCCAAGGCCCAGGTCAGCGGGCAGTCCGCGCACGTCATGCGGCTGGGAGACGCTGTCCAGCAGGTAACCTTCCCTTCCCCCTGCAGGCACCCTGAGCTTGCTCCTTGCAATATTCCTCTCCAGGCTAAGTTACAAACTGCCTTTTTAAAATTAAAGCTCAGAGTGATATGTCTGCCCAGTCCTGTGTTGGTCTGAACACAGTTGAAATATTCTGAATCCAGGACTGAGGGCATGGATCAGCTCCCTGCACTGGGCTTACACAGAGTTCGTGTTGTGTTCAAGCCAGCTGGGATTTGCTCCCAGATTTCTGAGTAGATTCTCTTCAGTGAATCAGACTGAGATCCAGGCCTGGCCCTTGCTACCAGAAGAGTGCAGGTGGTACTGGGATAGGGGTTGGAAGTTAAACTTCACACTTAGTTAGTGAAGAGAGACATTAAGGAATATTAATACAAGCAGCATCTGGGAATCTCATTTTCAGCTGCTGACCCCCATGAGTATGTGACTTGCATAATTAGTTGAATCACTACCTGATTCATCTAATTATGAATGGGTTGGTTTACCAACCTTCTCCACCCCTTTTTGTTCAACCCCCAAGTGAAAAAAAAAAAAAAAACTGAAAAAACACCAAAATACTGCCTTTAAAAACATAAAGGTAACAAAAAATCCCAAAAACAAGAGCCAAAAAAAAAAAAAAAACTGAAAAAACCCCAAAATACTGCCTTTAAAAACATAAACGAAACAAAAAATCCCAAAAACAAGCGCCAAAAAAAAAAAAAAACCACCAAACACCACCCCTCTCTTGCATTGGAGCTGTGAACTGTAGGGTGCAGCTGTTGTAATGCCAGTGACTGCACTGCTGCATGCAGTGGGGTATTTACAAGTAGGTGATCCTCAGAGCCAGTGGGTGATGAGTCCTGGAGTGACAGTAACTTGCTGTTTTGGTTACATGGAGGTGGTGCCAGTGGCATGAGGTCAATTTAAAGAGATGTAACAGCTCAGGGGAGACAGAACTTAACCACGAGTTCTACCTGTAACATGTCAGGTTGCCTGCAGAAGTTCAACAAATCATGACTTTGCTTCCTTAGGAGTTCATGTGGGTGTTTTTTTCTCCCTGCAGGGTGTGATCAATAACTCGGTTCTCGGTTACTTCATCGGCAGAATCTACCTCTTCCTCACAAAGGTTGGCGTGTCCCCAGAGAAGCTGCGCTTCCGACAGCACATGGAGAATGAGATGGCTCATTATGCCTGTGACTGCTGGGATGCAGAGTCCAAAACCTCCTATGTAAGTGGGCAAAGTGGAAACAGCAAGGGGAACCCCTGTCAGGTCTGGTTTATTTCTGGCTTTTTGAAGTTAGGGCTGTGGGTCTGATGCATCTATCCAGAACCATGTTGGTCTGAACACACGTAGTGCAGTTGAAGTATTCTGGAGCAAGGGGCAGGCCAGCTCCCTACAAAAAGTTTATGAACTGTTCATGCTGCTTTGGTAGGTCCAGGCTCCTTTGCTCGAACCTGAAGTAGCCTGGGGACGCTTCACTGGTCAAATTTTCATCTGGAGTTAAAGGAAACTGAAACCTGGCGCTTTCCAAAGAGTGTAACCTCTGTAACAGCAGTGGGGAAGGATTTGCTTTGCTGGAGATGTTATTCCAGGGCAGATTGCTTCCTGCTTGAATGCTTGCTCTTCCTTTCCCTCTTCCATGCTGTGAGAAATGAGTTCACTCGTGCCAGTTCAGACAGCTGGTGCTGGAAGAAGAATTCCTCAAGGATTTGTTATCATCTTCCTGCTGAGTCATTAAGAGCTTTTTCGTTCAAGCCTTGTTGAATGCCTTTTTTCCCCTCATGTATTGTTGGTTGGATTTAGACTTATCACTAGTGACGTTTTGTTACAGCTCGTTAGAGGAATAGCAGCCAGTAAAATTCTACCAAACTTAAGATTAGAATAAAACCAAACCTCCTGTGGCTCAGGTGAGCGATTTGTCTTCATATAAAAAAGACCTGAAGAAGTGACTGAAGGAATGGCTTCCTCTGAATGTCCATAGCTGACTTCCACAAATTCACAGCCTATCTTTCCAGCCAACCCAAAACTGAACATGTGTGGGCCACACCATGTAAATAAGATTATTCAGCTTTGCAAGCCTTGCCATGATGATCAGAACAGCACTCACAGAGCAGGGTGTCCAACAGCCTAACGCAGGAGTGAGCACAGCAATCCCAGGGGTGTGAAAGGAACACCTTGGGAGCTGGGCCATGCTTTGGTTTGTTACTTAACTCTGACCAAAAACTTTATATCTATCAGCTTGCAACACTCAGTTGTAAGAAGGGAAGTGGTTTGAGTAGCTCAAAATCCATTCTATAAATTTGCTGCATACAATGATATGTTGGTGGGTTAAGGGATTTTAAAGATCCAGCCCATCTCCCATGGGCAGGGACACCTTTCATTATCCCAGGTTGCTCCAAGCCCCATCTAGCCCAGCCTTGAACACTTCGGGAGATCCAGGGGCAGCCACAGCTTCTCTTGGCACCCTGTGCCAGGGCCTCACCACCCTCACAGGGAAGCATTTCTTATTAGTGTAAGCCTAATCTAAACCTGCCATCTTTTGCTTTAAAGCCATTCTCCCTTGTGCTATCGCTCCATGGCTTTGTCCAAAGTCCTCTCCAGCTCTTGGAGCCCTTTTTGGCACTTGATGAGCCTTCTTTTCTCCAGGTTGAAGAACCACAAACCTGTATTCTTTTTTTTTCTGAGAAGTAGCTGTAACACCCTAATAGCTTAATTTCTGTAAAAATCCTCCAGTGTACCCTGGAACACCACGATTGTCAAGCACAAGGATTTTTTCTGTTCACACACCTTTTCTAACACCCTGCTATATCAATCCAGCTTGGAAAACCAGACAACATCTGGCTGTCTGTACATCCCACACTGATGTGACAGTGAGTGGGAAGCAGCTGCTGAGCCTTGCCTTACATGGGATTGTCTGTTAGGAAATCCAGAGGGAGGTTATATTTGCTGCTTCATCAATCCAGTGTGAACGGTGTTCTGAGATTCCTCCTTGCCATACGTGCTGAAATACTGAATTAAGAGCTTCCCTTGCAAGTGATCTGTGCTGTAGCAGCTCCTAAGCCAGGCTTTTGGCCATTCCATTGTGGTTGATTTCCTGCTGTGTGTCCCATGGCCAAGTAGAGCCCTGGGGACATGATGCCGTGTGTGCCTGTGGCATGTGAGTGATAGGACTGTGTGCTCTGGCCCCAGCCTGAGCTGTTGGCACAAGGCAGTGCTCTGCCAAGCCATGTGGAAAAGCTGGCCCTGAACACAGGCACTGGGTAGATGACTGATTGTTTCCTCTGGAAACAAATGGAATCACTCAAATGAGGGAGCAACTGGTGAGGGAGGGCTGCTTATTGTAACAGAGCTAATTATGTAGAAAAAACAGTCATGGGAGCAGGGAGGGCTTAAGGGTGAATTAAACAGATTTGATGGTTAAGTGGACAAAAAAGTGAGCTGGTGAAAGCTTCCAGTTTTGTTTTTTCAGGGTTGGATTGAGATCGTTGGCTGTGCTGATCGTTCCTGCTATGACCTTTCCTGCCATGCCCGTGCCACCAAAGTTCCTCTCATAGCTGAGAAGCATCTCAAAGAACCTATATCCTTTCAGAATAAACCAGCTTCTCCTCAAGTGAAAAGGGATTGGACAGGGAGATGTCTTGGAGATCTGCACAGCTCTATTTCAAGTTGCATCTGTATATTTAACAGGGAAACCTACAACTACAGGCCAGTATGACTTTGGGAAGTGACCTGGAAAGAGCTGAGCATTTGTTACTCCTTTCCTCTCTTGGAGCGGAGTTCCTTCATCCAAGTAGTGGAAGAGATGTCTTTGTGTTGTGTAGCAGTTAACTTTGACATAATGAAGGAACCAGGCCCTGCTTTCTGCTCTCACAAGCTCCTTAACTGCATTGTACAGAACAGTCAACATTGTTCAGTTTGAGGCAAATAAGGGAGCCATTGGCAAAGCTTACAAGAAGGATGCCAAGGTGGTGATGGAATACCTTTCCGTGTGTGACGAGTGCTACATCAGCGAGATGGAGCAGCTGCTCAACGAGAAAGGGTGAGCTGGCTCTGTGTGTGGTACCTTCCTCTGACACCCTGATGTGGGCTCCAGAGGGCTGCTGCATTTATTTGGGCCACCTGAAACCAGTTTCCTTGTGAGAGCAGGTTGTGTGGGTCATCTGAGATGTGCGAGTGCTGTCCCTCTCACCAGGCACTGCTGGTCACCCATTAACATATCTCTGGATGTATGCACATAAATATTTGTCTGTGTGGGAATGAGCTGCTGGCTTTAGTAGGGTCATCCCAGAAGAGAAACAGTGAAATGGGAATTGTTTACCTGCTTCCCCACTCTGATTTGAGACTGACTTAAAACTTTACAATTAATAAAATAATTCTGTGGCCGATGGAACAAAACAGTTAAATGAAAAGCAAAACTTGCCTGAATATCCTCCAGTATTTAGTGAGCTGCTTTAGAACCTGTTACAGTCTTTGATTTACTGTGGCAGGAATTTGTATGATTTTCTTTGACCTGCCTTCCTGACAACACGTGCAGGAGCTGAAAATATAAGTCTTTACAGTTGTCAGATTTGGCTGAAGAAGGCCAACAGCTTAGGAGAAAGCTAATGGTGCAGTAATAAAAAAATAAACTTAATTTCCTGCTTGAAATGGTACAAGGTGTAAGATCAATGAATACATTACAGAATGGTAGCATTTACATCTTCCTTTCTTCTCCTGAGCTAAAATTGATTTCTTTCACATCTCTATGAATGTGAAAATGTAGAAAAAAAAAGTAGCACTCAAAATGAGCAGAGGAATTATTGCAGAGAAAAAACAGTCCATCCAGAATCTCCCTGAAATGGCTCAATAGATGAGTTACAAGCAATATCCCTGGTTTTATTGATAGTCCAGTGCCTGCTTTGTGTGCCTCCCTTTTTCTCTTTGGTGTATGGGCTTCATGCTGAGAATTTCCCAATTGACTTTGCTTCAGGCTGTTAACCACAGCCAAGTTCACTGTGATTATAAAAATGGTTGCTTTTAATGTACATGTAGTAATTTTATTATTAATGCAAATTTCTTTTAATGGGTATGCTACATGTTTCTTTCATCTCTGGGGTTTTCCCTGCTTCTGTCATTCCACTCTCAGAGTCAACCAAGTGATGCAATTAAGGAAATAAAACTTGTTTGTTTATTGCTTTAGCTTTTAAATTACTTATTTTTCCTTTGCAGGGAATTCACTGTTGAAACTGAAGGGAAAACTTTTCTATTAACAAAGGACATGGTTACTGTGAAGAGATTTCAGAAAACATTACATGGTAAATTTGATTCTTTGTTGTTTGATTGTCATGAGGATACACTTGGAGTGTGAACTTCATTGGTAGCATTGTCCTGTTAATGTTGTAATACAGCGTAGGAAAAATGACAAATCTAATTTCCTTGAAATTTAAGAGTAGGAAGGCTTTTGGAAAGTCAATGACCGCATCTCCACAGAGCTTTTGTTCTGATCCAGGAAATTGGGCTAGAAGGAAACTTTGAAAATGCATGGATTTAGTTCTCAAAGAAGCCAGAGAAAGTGCTGTGAGTTGTTTTCTGCAGCCTAAATACATCCTGTACATGAGCTAAGTCCAAATCTCTATTTCAGGTGTTTGTATTTAGAGCAGAAACGTTTAATCTTTTATTTCCATGTACTCATCTACACGTAACCAGAACTTCTGAGCAGAGAGACAGCATCAGCAAGCACATCTTTTTCTTGTGTCTAAATGCATTTTTAATGGTGATGTGTGTTATTTTGTGTTCCAGTGGAAGAAATCATCCCAAATGTCATTGAGCCCTCGTTTGGCATTGGAAGGATCATGTACACAGTGTTTGAGCACACATTCCGCATCCGGGAAGGAGACGAGCAGAGAACGGTGAGTGCCCCTGAGGCTGGGCCAGCTGCAGGCTCCTGACATCCAGGGAGAGGGCTAAAATAACACTGCACAATGCCCAGCAGAGATGGGAAAGCCCAGGTGAGGTGTGGAATTGCTGTTTTTGCCAGAGTACATGTCATTTTTTACATGAGAGCATTCTGGGGCCATGTGTGCATGAGGCTCTCACTGGCAAGGAGGTGAGAAATTCCTCCTTCTGGGTCCACACTTGGCAGTGTTCCATTGCTCAGAGAAAGGCATATCTTCAGTGTTTAATTTCCTTTCTTTCTGCTGATTTTCCTGGAATCATACTTCTGTGCAGCAGGATGGACAATGGATTAACTGTGCTCAGTCCCCTGTGAAATTCAGCCTTCT
This sequence comes from Buphagus erythrorhynchus, assembly GCA_013400855.1. Lineage (NCBI taxonomy): Eukaryota > Metazoa > Chordata > Aves > Passeriformes > Sturnidae > Buphagus > Buphagus erythrorhynchus. The sequence continues at coordinate 95,560 of VZTT01000061.1, forward strand.
CTGGTTCTGGACACCCCTAAAACCTTGGCCTGAAGCTTTGCTGTAGCAAGGGCCCAAGGGAAGTGTTTGTTACATACAGAGCTTCCTCCAGCCAGTGCCCAGATGTGGTGCTCTGTGCCATTGCTGGTGGCCCACGAGAATCTGGCTGGAAACTTGGTGCTGCTTCCTGCTTGTTGTTCCTGGCTCCTGGACTGTGTTCATAAAAAAGAAATATAATAAAAGTGCTTCTTTGTGTCTCTGGGTGCCACAGGATGTGGTACATTTATGACTGGGGGAACAAGGTTCAGGAACCCAGAATTAGGACACAGTTGACTTTGAATCCCAAACTGCTCCTGAAAATAAAATACTGGATTTACCTTCCTTCTAGTACCCATTTGCTTTCTATGTAGCCTGGACTGCTTTATATTGTGGTACATCTCATAGGCATTGCTTCTGTCCCTTTTATACCTTGCTGATTTCCAGGAAAGATTTTATTATTTTTCCCTCACTTCTGGCACATTTTTATTTTCTGAGGATGTCTGTGAAGGGTTCTAAAAACCTTTTTGCTGCATATGCTCCATGTGTGTGGAGTCTCAAACAGGAATTTTGGTTTAGGCTGTGCGTAAGACTCAATCTCCTGGAAAGACACCTCCACCTTCAATTTTTCTGTAATTCAGATGCGGTTAAATTTCTTTAGGAGGGCCCTAATGGACCTATTCTGGTGGGAGGTAACATTTAGCTGTCAGGAGATAAGGGGGAATGGAGGCTGAAGAAAACCAGTCCTGCTCCAGTGGTGTGAGATGTCACTGCTGATGTCTTAGAGTAGGCCAGAGACTCCCCTGGAACACTCACTCTGCCTCCAGCCTCAGTCAGTGCTTATTCTCACCTCCTAAGATTCTGATCTGACCAATAAACTTGTATTTACTTGTGCTTTTCCTTTTTTCCACAGTACTTCAGCTTCCCAGCTGTTGTAGCACCGTTCAAGTGCTCCGTTCTTCCTCTGAGCCAGAATCAGGAATTCATGCCTTTTGTCAAGGAATTATGTGAGTGTATTAAGCACTTTGGGTCTGATGGGGCTATGCACTGGGAAGAGAGGTTTCTCAAAATAGCACTGGGATCATGTGGCTCTCCAAAGTGCACAGGGAGAGTTGTCAACATGAACCAGTTGAGTATCCACAAGCTTTGGGTGTCCATGAAACTCTTCAGCCATACCCAAAAAACCCACCACCATGACCTTCCCTGTGTTGGTTTGGAGTGCAAAAGACATTGCTTTTTTTCCTTCTGTGTCAAAAAGAAGTCTTTCCCACTGCTTAGGAGAAGCTGGAGCAGTGGAGGGTTTTGTTCTGTTATTAAAGTTTGCTTTGCTTTTATTGGCCACCTAATTTATTGAGTCTGTCCCAGAGCTGCTGAGCCTGCAACCATTCTGTCAAACTGCCCACTGGTAGTGGGTGTCATGGTGAAAGAGGGACCATAAAACAGACCAGATGAAGGGTAGGAACAGGCTTGCATGTCAGACAGTGCCTTTTGCTGTCAGCACCAGTTCTGCCTGGGACTTTGTCTCTCTGCACTGGATGTGCCCTGCACACTGAGGCTGTCGTTTGGAGTTAGAGCAGAGTCGTGGCACTGATGACAATGGGAAAAACTTGGTGACTTTGCACTTGGAGTGAGAGTTGTGGAGACCTGAGAGAGCAGGGTGAGTTTGGCCCTGTGGTCCTACAGAAGAATGGAATTCCAAAGAATGGAATATTGGATGTTCTGTCAGAGTAAAACTGGGGCTCTGAGATGCTGCTTGCACTCAGGACAGGTGGTGCCTCCTGGGGGTGATGCCTAGAGAGGCTGACCTGGAACAGAGGCTAGACAGTGTTAAAGGGATAAAGTAAGGATTTATTAAAAGGCCTTCAAGGATACACCTTGTCAGTACAAGAGCCCTGCCAGGCTGTGCCCAAGATGGACACCTGGTCATGAGTTTTCACATAAGTTTTGGTCCATTTACATTTTGGAGTAAATTACCCAATTCCAGCTCCAGGTTCTGCAGTCCCATCCTCCCAGATTGCTCTCCTGAATTCGCTGCTGTTTGCACTTTTTGGGCCTGAAGCTGCAGCAGTCTTCTTGGTTCTGGGGCTGGAAAAGGATTGTTTTGTGTGACTGAGCTGTGAGGAGAACTTGCTAACACTTTATATGAAGTTGAGAGTCACACACTAAGACAGTACAAAATCTGAAAGATACAAAAGCTGAACTTAGGGCATCAGGGGCACGGGGAGCCTGTGCTGGGCTTGTGTAACAATCCCTGCTGTGTCCCTGCAGCCGAAGCACTGACCAGGACCGGGATCTCCCACAAGGTGGATGACGCAGCGGGGTCCATCGGCCGGCGCTACGCCCGCACGGACGAGATCGGCGTGGCCTTCGGCATCACCATCGACTTCGACACCGTGAACCGCAGCCCGCACACGGCCACGCTGCGCGACCGCGACTCCATGCGCCAGATCCGCGCCGAGGTGAGCCCTGCCGGCTCTCCGGCTGCAGCAGGGGAACCTTAGCTTGGATATCAGGAAATAGCTTTTCGTGGAAAGAGTGGTAAAGTGTAGGCTGCCAGGAGGGTCTGTGGAGATCCGATGCTCCGACACAGGAAGTCTCCAGCCTTTCCCAGAGAGAGGGTCCTGCAAGGGACAGCCTTCGAAGGGGGTCTTCTGGCAGGTCTCCTAGGCACCAGAGAAACCTCAGCAAGCTGTGGCCTGTGGCCACAAGTGATCAGCTCTCAGTGATTCCAGCTCTGCTTGTGAGGCTATCCCAGGCAGACTCAGGGACAGAGACCGTCATACGGCAATTCCACAGAGATTGTTTTATATCCAGTGGCTCTGTGAAGGGGGCCAGGGACGACAGCTCCCTACAGAACTGGGGGAAAAACTGGGGTTTTTATGGGGGAAAGCGAGGGTGGTACCAAGGGGGAAAAGACCAATGGGTTACAAAGGATTAACATGGGTACTAGGACATGGTGGGATCACTGAAGCCTTTGGGGATAGCTCACCATAAGATAAGGTGTGCCAACCTAAGAGCATGCTTCCAGGAGAGTTGAGATAAGCTAATCACAGCCCATTCAAGGGACATCCCTCCAGGGCAAGGCTTCGGGTCTGAGCCAGAGCTGTGGCAGGCCCATGGGCCTCCACAATAAAGTACTGGAGTGGTCTTCCAGGGGAGGTGGTAGAGTCACCATCCCTGGATGTGTTTAGAAAAAAAGACTGGATGTGGCACTTGGTGCCATGGTTTAGTTGAGGTGTTAGGACATGGGTTGGTCTCAGTCTTGAAGGTCTCTTCCAACCTAGTCATTCTGTGAATTCTGTGCTCCTTTTGGCCTTGGGGACAACATCCCCTTCTGCTTCTGATCTGTTGCTAATCCTTGTGGGAGCTGCCTCCAGCTCTGTACCAATTTAGCTGTTGTGAGAAATCCCCAGGAACAGGTACCAGTCTGACAGGAGATGCTGGCCCAGCTGATAAAGTGAGCAGAAGCTTTTGTTTTTCTTGCATGCAGAGCTGTTGATCTTACCTGAAAGCCATGCCTTGTGCTGATTGCACTGCTCTTCAGAGTGGCTCTTGCCAAGTGAAGGCTGCTGAGCTAAAGCATTGACTGGGTTGTGTGGTTTTCAAAGGCTGGGCTCCTTGTAATCCACAGGAACCAAAAGGCAGAACACTGGGGTTTGCCTCACAGCTGGTGTTGTCTGTGCAGCACCAGAGGAGCTGATGAGCCACTGTCCCAAAGCTGTGTGTGTCCTAAGCACACTCTACCAGTGTGGCCATAGTGCAGACTGCAATAGCAAAAACCTCCCTGTGGTGGGCTCTGCCTCTGCTCAGAGCTGTGGATCTGCAGTCTTGGGGTTTTCGAGTTTTTCTGCTCTCCCTGATCCTCTTTTCTCCCTGGCCTTTGCCCCAGGCACAGGAGGAGATGGTGCTCACCTGTGAGTCTGAGTTGTAGCTCCACAGAAGCACCTGCAGTGCCTGGGGCTGCTAAGCTGGCTGGGGTTTGGCTGGCTGTAACAGGCAGTGCCAGTTCCTCAGGGCATCCTTCTGTCTCTCTGTCACCTGGGTGACCTGTCACTGCTGACCAGCAGAGATGAGACTTTGCTGTCCTTCAGTTTCTGCAAATGCTCAGCTGTCTGGCTGATCCTTTGCACCATGACAGTGTGCTGTAAGGAGCAAAGAAAAGGCAACTTGCAGCTTCTTTTGTGCTGCTCTTACAGTGGGTAGGGCCTAGCTGAATCTGGCTTACAGCATCTTTTGGGTGTGTGTATTGTGTTTTTTTTCCCTTCCCAAACTGTAGCACAACATTAACTTGCTTTGGTCGACCATTTCCTTCCTGGATCACCATAATAACAGATAACAGATTGATCTAAGGTGTCCTAATTAATGGTTTTCTTCCCAAAAATGACCTTCCAGGAGATACCTTATACCTGTTCTATTGCTGATGTAAAAACTGCCCATGTCCCCAAATATCCAGCTTGATTTTGGTGACTTTGTGTTTCTTATGTCTTTGTGGCTTTTCCTGCAGATCTCTGAACTTCCTGCCATCATCCGAGACCTGGCCAACGGTTATCTCACCTGGGCTGATGTTGAGGCAAAATATCCACAATTTGAGGGACAAGAGACTGGCAAAAAGGACACAATAGAGGAATAAAGAAAAGGACCTGAAGTAAAATCCTGTCAAAATGTCCACTTTTTACTGTCCATGTTAATATGAAATAAACTTACCGTGTATTATTCAAAGCTGCATTGTTTGTGCACACAGGGACTATTTGGGTTTTTTTTTCTTTTCCTCAATTACTGACCAGATATAACTTTAAAAACTGAAATAATTGCAGCCCAAGCAGAAGGTGTTATGAATAAAACCACCATTGTATATGCCTGCCTCTCTGTGTTCCTGCAGCCTTGTGCTTTCTTCAGAAATGCCCCTTTTTTCTCTCATTTTTGCCCTCCTGCTTAGGGCTGTGGGTGTTACAGGTTCATGCACTGGCTTTCATCTGGGTTTGGATCATCCTGGACTCTGGTGGAAGATGGTCCCAGTTTCATGGGGTGTGTTTGTGAAGGGATGATCACAGTGCCAGTCCTCTTTTCTCCAGTGTGTCTCAAGAGGTGGATTCAGTGCTCTTTTTTTTGGCTGCAGGTGTTTAATACCTGTATTTGCGCAGAATTGGGAGCATTTGCACGTGGGAGAAAGGAGCAGGGATGGAAAATCCCATTCCAGTTCTGCTCCTGTTGGACACGGTTTCCTTGGCTGAGGGAGCGAGCAGCAAAGAGCTGGCAGGGTTGTTTTTCATTCAATGTCTTCTGGCAACAAGGGCTAAAACCAGAGAAGTGCCCTGAGCAGGTGGGAGAAGAGCCAGGTACCCTTTCACTTCCCTGGGCACTGGAGGAATTCAAAGCCCTGTGCTGCTGGAGGACCTTGGTTTTGCAGAGCCTTAAACCCTCCTGGCCTGGGCCAGGTAGGAGAGGCCCCACACCTCTCAGAGTCTTGCAGGCTCTCATCCCACTGAGGAATCTCTGGGCTAGAAACCTTCCCTTTTAGAGGGTTGGGAAGTGTTCTCCAAGTTTTTGTTGGGTTTAAACACTTGTTTAAAGATGATTTAGAGAACGTGAATCCTGGGATGGTTGGTGTATGAAGAGATACTAAAGATCATGCAGTTCCAACATTCTGCCATTGGCAGGGCATCTCCCACTACCTCAGGCTGCTCCAAGCCCTGTCCAACCTGGCCTTGGGCACTTCCAGGGATCCAGGGGCAGCCACAGCTGCTCTGGGAAACCTCTGCCAGGTTCCCACCCTCACAGGGAAGAATTTCCTCCTAACACTGCATCTAAACCTGCACTCTCAGCCTTTCCCCCTTTTTCTGTCACTCAAGGCTCTTGTCCCAGGTCCCTCTCTAGCTCTCCTGGAGCCCCTTTAGGCACTGGAAGGGGCTCTGAGTTCTCCCCAGAGCCTTTTCTTCAGGTGAACAGCCCCAGCTCTTTCAGTTTTTCTCCACAGTAAAAGGGCTCTAGTCCTTGGAGCATCTTTGTGGCCACCTCTGGGCTCACTCCAGCTGCTCCACATCCTTCCCGTGCTGGGAGCCCCAGAGCTGGAC
>VZTT01000068.1:0-26968 GCA_013400855.1 Buphagus erythrorhynchus
TGGCAGCTTGTCAAAGCTCCCACATGTATCTGGTTACTGACTTTAAACTCGATCATGGAGTTATTGGCCAGGTAAATTGTGGCTGATATCCCAGTCTGATTTCCATTTCAAGCTGTGCTCTAGAGAGCACAACTGCTGATGTCACTGGAGACCTTTCTGTGCAGGAGATCCAGTCCCCTTGTTCCTGTCAAATGTCAGGAGCAGGTTTTGCACATTCCCTGACCTAGACCACTCCTAAAATTACAGTGCCAGGGCAGTTCTCCACCAAATCCTCTACAGCCCAGTGATGGACAGTCTGGTCCTGGCAGCTGCACATCCAAAGGGAAGCTCTCATGCAGTGCCACATGAGACAGGCACAGGGAACCTCCTTGTCTCCTGCCAGTACAATGTCCAGTGCTATGCCATGTACCCTTTTTTTTTTTTTATGTTGTACTTGTACATGTGTAAACTGCAGGTGTTTGTTTTGTCTTTCAGTCATGAGGCTGTAAGATCAATGTTCCACACACAGATGAGGTGGGTTGGTCTTGAAAGCATCATTCTTGCCCGTTACCCTGTACCCCTCATGCCCTGTGTTTCATGGAAAAGATGCAAAGACTCCAAGGGGCTCCCTCTGTTTTACACCAAATTCCACTTTTCCTGTTTTCTAAACTTCTCTTCCCCTGTGTAAAGCCCCACTAAACCCAAACCTCACTTAACTCTGCATTTTGTAGTAAATTAAAATGATAGTGGTAATACTGTGACTGTCTTTCCCAGGGTGAATTCCCACTCTACCTTCCCACATCCTCTCCCTTGGCTTCCTCCCTGTCAGTATTTCCCCTCTCCACTTCTCATTTCTCCTCCCCTGACCATGGCAAGAGCATGAAAGTCAGAACAAGGTCTCGCTAATCTTGTACAGCCCAAAATAAAACCTTGCATATTAGGAGATGAGAAATGACTGTGTTACTGACATACTAAATACTCCACGTTTCTCCTGCAACAAACTGTGCCCGAGGAATGTGTGCCTATAGTAGCAGTACCATGAGACATAGGTTTCAATTCCTTTTTATCATAATCCATGATTAATGTTCCACCTTTTAATGATGCCACTGTTACTGATCCAAACTAAATAAATCACAAAAATATTTGCAAAATAAAGTCTTTGCTTAACTCATGGCATTTGGTATATTATACTCAATGTTCTTAAGGGGACACTGTTGTCTTTAAAATTTAATTTCAACCAGGCATGCATTTTCCTCAAAGAAGATGTGAAATACATTTGAAGTGCTCTTCTTCACCACTGAATCTTACTCAGTACATTATAGATAGGGCCATAAAAAGAGGGGGAAGAGTTTAACTTCTGATTAGAGTTGCTATTTGGGGCAATTTGAGTTTTGAGCTATCAGGCACTCTCTGTGCCTGTGCATGCAGCTATCAAGGTCCCTGCTGCTCGTGGCAGACACTGGGGAAAGAGCCCTTGACAAGCTCAGTGGTGTGCTCCTGGCTGACAGTGTCTCTTTAACTGCAGTATTTAAAATATGCCATGTGTTTCCTGGCTTACCCCAAAGGCTATCAATCCCCTTCACACAAGGGATGCTGCTTAAAATACCCCTACAGTGCTTGGGCTATCAGGGGCATCATGAAAGTCAGAGGCTTGATTTTGCTTCTCTGGTTGCATGACTCACTGTAATGAGGATCCTGTGAAGTGTGAACAGGAACGTTTATATGTGTAAACTTTTCAGGTAGGAATTGCACTTTTTTGTGCACTTCCTCCTGGAGTAGCAGGTTGCACCTTTCTCTGCCTGGCATTTTCCTGTGGTTTTGACATAACTAATAGCTGCTCTTTGTGACAATGGCATGTTTGGTGATAAATTTTGTATGAAATATGCTGCTGATATGGCAACACCCACAGAAGACCAAGACCAGCCTCGGAGAAGAATTTTGACAGCAGCTTTAGCAGAGCTGGAAGACTCAGAGCTACACCCTTGTTACTGAGAGTCTGTAACAGGAATTCCAAGGGAATTAGAAGGGAATTACAGGAGAATTACAATCCCTTTGCAAAAACATGATCACACAGAATAAGTCCTGTTCTCCCCAAAATAATTACTTTTAAAGCACCTGGTGATACCTGTGAGTCCTCTGCCACCTCTGTCTTTAATGAGGCTTTTATTGGGTCCCACCTAGAGCACCTGATGTTCAGGTAGGAGCCAGCAGGTCCCTCCAGGTCCATCTCAGGGCAGGCCTTAAATGCACTGTTGAGCTCACTAGTAGGTGGGAGAGGAGGTGGATGCAAAAGAAGCATCTTACAGGTGGTATTTGATGGATTTTTTTCCCCATTCTGCCCAAATTGTCTAGCCAGTTGTGCCTGTTTAGCCCCTGCAGCTGAGAGATGGCCCAGAGTAACTGGGAGATTCAGTAGACTGAAACAGCATGGGAATAGTTCTGAATATCCACATTGTTTAAGTCCTTTTGCAGGCAATGACATGAGGGAAAGGCAGGTACAAAGGTCTGGTTTTCCAGACCCCATCATCAGGGGCTTGCCATGGATTTCAGTAACAGAGACTGGCAATTGAATTGTGGTAATAGGTCAAATGAGCTATTTAAAAATAGACTCTCTCCAGATAATTATTTCTAAGCTTTTATGTGGGAATGCATGAACAGGGTGAGGGCATCTCTTATGCAGCACCCAGAGGGAATTTGTCTAAACTTTCCAAAGCAAAAACGATACTGAAGGCAGCAGAGCTCAGGATTTGGGAGGGTAGCCAGGGATGTGTGGGTAGCATGCAAAGCAGCACTTAAAAAAAGACCCAAAATCCAAACCCAGCATTTTGGTGTGTATTTCTGATCTCAGTGTTTTTTTCTTCTGGTGAGATCTGCAACAAACTAAAAGTTGATGTCTAGGTTCAGGCCCCGTATGGATAAAGTAATGGAGCCATAATCTCTTTATAGCTCAGACCTTCACATATCCCTGCCAGGGACTTGTAGAGGGGCAGAAAAACTGGTGTGGCTGTGTTCTTGCTCTGTGTTCAGTTAACCAGACTGCTGTTCACCTCTGCACTGCCTCCCTGGAGACTTAAAGCAGTGCCTTAGGGCGAGGGCTCACCTCTGCAAGGCAGGGCAGGATTTGTCCCCGAGGGCTCTGTGGCTGCACTTCTGCTCCTGCTGCTTCTCCAAATGCACTCCCCACCTCCTCTGCCCCCAGGATCGAGCTGCGGGCCCTGAGCAAGATTTCTCCAGGGGATGAGCTGACTGTTTCCTACGTGGATTTCCTCAGCCTGAGCGAGGAGCGGCGCAAGCAGCTCAAGAAGCAATATTACTTTGATTGCACGTGTGAGCACTGCAAGAAACAGCTCAAGGATGACCTGATGCTGGCAGTGAAAGCAGGGGAAAGCAAGGTATGGTTTGTCCTGTGTAAATGTGGTAACTGCACTGCCTAATTAGTGGCTTGTCTTCATTTTCTTCTGTTTTTACTCAGAGTTAGGATTAAAAACATGAAGGAGATGAATTTTCTTGAGTTCGGACTTGGTTGTTTATTAAATTTTATCTAAAGTACAGAGAGTTCTGCAACACTTCTAGCTACCAGCTAAAAGTGAGCAAAATGGAGGCCTCAGTTTAGCTAGTTACAAGGTTCTTCAAAGCCAAATAGTCCAATAAAGAACCAACACCTACATCACCCATACCTTTGACCCAATAACCAAACTCCTGTGACCCACAGTGCAGCACCAACCATCCAACCAGAAACCACTACCCGAAACTATGAAGAAGGAAGAAGAAGAAGACAGAAAAAGACAACACCTAAACCCCTCCATTCTGTCCCATACCCACCACCACACTCCAAAACCTTCAAATTCAAAACCCTTTACCATGTGAAATCACACACTTCCATTCCATCACACACCCGTGATTCCAACCCTACCACTCAAATTTGGAAGCCTTCTCCAAGGCCCTAAGTAAAAAGCAGTGTTCTCCTGGGGGTCAGTATCAGAAAGCACAGAAAGCCCAAAACTCCCAGGCTTCTGGGCTCCAAGAGTCCTGCAATGTCCAAACCCAGTGATGGCTGCATCTCCTCTACCAAGGCATCTGTGGGTCTCTAGGATTGTGGTTTCTCAGCATGAGGACACTCTCGATAGGAACAGAGTCAGGTTTTGGCAAAAGCATGACTAATGCCAATGTAAAAAAATGAGAACAGAACTGAACTTTGAACCTTGATTGGGCACTTGTTCAATTCAAGCCCATCATGCAAGGCCAGCTTAATCCTTATTATGCAAGATAAGCACAGTTTTAATTTTAAAAAGCCCCCAGAAGCTGCCTTCAACCTAAAAAGTCCATCAATAGACAGAATACAAAAATATTGGAAAATTAGGTCTAGAGCTGAGAAAAATGCTGGCATTTAGATTGTGGGGGTTTTTTGTTTGTTTTGTTTTGTTTTGTTTTGTTTTGTTTTGTTTTGTTTTGTTTTCCTTGAGAAACTGCAAGGGAATATACATTTTGAGCACCGAAAAAGCAATGTGTTGCAGGTGATCCATGGTGACAGGACTAATGAGTGCTGCTGAAACTCTATGGTTTGTACCATCACACCAGCTCCAGAAATGTGGGAAGCCTGAACTTCCAGTCCCTCTTTGCAAAGGCCTGTCACAAGGAGTTTGCACCATCACTTGACATTTTTGCATGCTTGCTGTGGGCAGACTGACTGTGAAGAATTAACATGTTTAACTGCTCATTTTTCAGTAATCTTTCTTTTCCTTGGGAGTCTCACAAGTCACAAGTAGGAGGGTATAAGGCTGTGTCTTGCTGTTGGCAGTGGGATGTGCTGCTTGGTCAGCAGCTCCAGTTTATGAGTGTGCTGGCAGCTCTAAGAGTTTCTTTTTAGTTCCTCTGCCCAAGGATGTAATTGTTTGTAAGTTTTGGGCTCTCTGACAATGTTAGCTTGGGGATTTTTATTCCTTCAAGGCTTGTAAAGAGTATAAGGGAAGGCAAAGCAAGGCAGAGCAATAAGTGTGTCATCAAGTCATGGATCTGACGGTTGAGCAGTCTCATCATGAATCAGACAGTACAGCTCAGGGGATGATGGGCAGCAGGTCAGAAATGAAACAGGAAATTTGGGCTGAGGAAATGTCACCTCACAGAAGCAGTGCCACCAAGAGAGGCCCAGTGAGATGCCTGGGAAGGAGCACAGAACTCTCAGCCTCCCTCTCAGGAGGTGCCAGGAAGCCAAGCTCAGCCCTGTAACTCTTCTTTCAGAGAGATGGCAGCCAGGAAAGGCTGGATACTGCAAAGTGTAAATCTTTCCTTGAGAAAGGTTTAGAGAAATAGCATCGAGCTGATCTAGGGGAGCTCCTGTATGGGACACAGGAGACAGGACTAGAGGAGACCCTTTCCTTGCTGGGTCAAGTTCCCTCTGGTGCAAAAGACCCTGCTATATAGCCCCATTTTAAATTATCAAGCTTCATCTCACAGCTAATACTGGCTCCTGAACTTCTCCACTTATAATATAAAGCTGTCCCAGAGCTCAGTTTTCTGATGCAGAAGGATTTTTATCTGGCTTTCTGCAGAAATATTTTTGAACACATTCTCCAGTAGGCAGCATTAAAAAAAATCTCATCCCTCATTCAACATCTGCTATCAAGCCTTGACTGAACAGTGAGACCATGAATCACAGGATGATTTGGCTTGGAAGGGACCTTACTGATCATCTCATTCCATCTGCCCTATCATGAGCAGGGACACCCTTCACTAGACATGCACCATCCCCCTTCTGTGAGCATTAGAGGTACTGTGCAGCACACAGCAGGAAAACATGCACTTCTGGGGGGATGTCCTCCACAGTCTGAAATGCTTGTGCAGAAAAAGCCTGTGAGTAAGCAAGGTGCATGATTTCAGCTATTAAAAATACACCCCATCCACAGACAATAAGTGTCCAGGCTGACCTCACTGTCAGAGCATGTTGGCTGTGTCACATTTCCTGAATTCAGGCACACTTGCCTGGGAGCAGCAGCACTCACAGCTGCTGGAAAAAGTGCTAGGAATACATGGGAGATGGACAGCTTCCATCCTCAACAGCTGCTCCGACCTCCAGCTCTTCACCCCTTCCAAAGAGCAGCAAAGTTCCCATTGTTTATAGTGGCAACTGACTTAGAAGTCTAGGAAAGGCAAGGGAGAATTTTTATTAGACAAAGCCACTATGGAAATGCTGTTTAAGGTCCCTATTCTGGGAGCCTTGACTCAGACAGCACAGCAATGTGATTTGCACTGACATTATCATTGCCTTTGGATGTGCTCTGTGCCTCAGGACACCCTGTGTGCTGCTCAGACTGCCCAAATCTGACTAGCTACAATAGCTTCAGTATAAGATTATAGAATAATAAACCATAACACAAATGCATCTGTAAACAGATAGGGGTACATGGATCTGAAAACTATGGGCTTTCCTTCAATACTAAACTTTGAAGAGGATTTCCCAACTAGATGAATTTCAGATTCCTCAAAAGTCTAATTGACCAGGTGTGGAAAAATGCAATAGGACAGTCCTACAGTCCTGACTCTCAGTCTTTGCATCCTTCATTGCAATGTTGGGACTCTGCTTTTGATCTACACCCAGAGGACTTTCCTGGCTGCTGGTTCTGCTGTGTGTCTCCAGACCAGGCTCTTCCCAAAAATTCCCAGAGTCATGTGACTGTGGGCTGATTTCAGATTTCCTCGTTTATAAAAAGGAACATCATGATAGCTAGAATAGCTGGGAAATGCAAATTTGAAGGGCTCAGAGAAGCAGAAGATGAATGGTTGTGCTGGATATCATGTTATATTTCAGTATTAAAGGAAGAAAGAGGAGGCAGCAAATTATGAGCTCATTAGTGTTTTGCCATGTGTTCCTAGATGTGCTTCATGTCTCTAAATGCATGGTGAAACACGAACTTCTTTGAGATGTGTGGGAAAACACATTTCCCTATCTGGGTGCAGCTGAAATCTGAGCTCAGCCATCTTAGGATGTTTGGAACTTATGACAGCATTTTTCAGGGTGGGTGAAATTCGAGGATCTTTCCTGTTCTATTGATGTCTCATTCAAGAGCCTCATTTCTCTCTAGCAGCTGCACTAAGAGCACCTGATGCTCACCAGCTGGGGGCTTTCACAGCCTCTTTGGTATCTCATGAGGCCTCTCAGTTGCAGGGTGAATTCTGTCCCTTTTCCAAAGTAGAAGAGTGGTGGGGAGAGTTGAGGAACCTAGTGATGCATGTCAGAGGCAGGTGGCCACTACCCTGATGGGCAGCACTCTCACAGAAGTCAGCAGGACCTTTTGACCTGGAACTGGGGCCATTGCAGCCCATTTCAGCCTTGGGCAGGTCTGAGGGGCACACTGGCATTTGCAAACAGCAGTAGGAAGTGGTGGTGTGGGAAGCATCCCACTAAGCTGATTTGGACCAAGCATTATTTCAACCCATATGTTTTGGAATGTGTGAGGCAGTGCATTTTCCTCATTGGTTTTCCTGCTGTTGTCCCCAGCCCTCTGCAGACACAGTGAAGGAGGTGATCCAGCTCTCCAAGGACACGCTGGAGAAGATCAACAAGGCTCGCATGGAGGGACATTACCATGAGGTGAGTCCTGGTACTTCTGCTCTCTTGCTGCACACACACTGCCCAGGAAAGGAGGCCTTGTGCCCCCTCTACATTCATAATTTATGGATGAAACAACTGCAAAGCACAACAGTGCCTGAGGCATCCCAGACTAACTTCTTTTGTAGTGATGACACAAGGAGATTCAGGTGACTTCCAGAACCTCTAACTGACACAGGTGTTGAACCCAGGGCTCCTGGGTAAAACTCATGAGTTACAGGGCATGTGTAACAAGTCAGCTCTGCCAGGCAGCCTCACAAAAAGAGGGACAGTGGGTTTGGCAGTAGAACAAGACTGTCAGGAGTCTTTGTGCTGATCTCTTCAGTGCCTTGTGTTGCTCATTTGTTGGGTGCTGAGGATAGGTGTGTGGTTTGGGTGAACCGTGTCCCACCTTGAAGCCCAAGCTACAAGGGCAATGGATGAGAGAGCTCAAGTAATTTCTTTTTTTCTCCCTCTTTTGCTCACCCAGAAAATATTTAGTATTTCTCCTCAGAGAGCACTCCAGGTTGAGTAATGACCTCTGTCTTTGGGAAAAGGCTGAAGCCCCCTAGAACAGAAATCTGGACACTGACTCATGGCTAGGTCAAGCATGGAACAGTGAACCTCTGTGTCTCCAGCCCCAAGGCGTCATTAAGAGTATTCCTTGCATTGAATATTTTCAGGAGGCTGGGTGGATGGCATTGGGGTTTAAGACTCCTACAGGCACTTGGTATCTGACAATACCCAGCCTCCCAGAGTCTTTCTTCTCCTGAGCAGTAGACATCACTTTTTCCTCACCAGTGTTATGAGTTTAACCCTGAGAGAGAAAGCTGTGTGTGCCAATCATTTTCCTAGGCTGATGTTTCTCAACAAATCAAAGCACATCCTCTCTTCCCAACCTTCACAGAGGTTGACTTAGCCTCTGGGACTTGCATGGACTGTGCAAACCACAGGGTCTTGGTGTGGCAGCCCAAAGGTGCTTGGGCTCACCCTTCCTCTCCCTGCTTCCTCCACGCTCAGGTGGTGAAGCTGTGCCGTGACTGCCTGAAGAAGCAGGAGCCTGTGCTGGGGGACACCAACATCTACCTGCTGAGGATCCTCAGCATTGCCTCCGAGGTGCTCTCCTACCTCCAGATGTTTGAGGAAGCAGCTGACTATGCCAAGAGGATGGTGGATGGCTACCTGTGAGTCTGTGCCCTACTTCTGGCAGCTCTCTGTGCTCATGCTATGTTAAGCAGTGTGTTACAGGAATAATTTTCTTAGTCTGGTCTCATCATAGCAGTGGTGGTGAAATTCATATGGGGACCTTTTTGTACCACCAGGCAGAGAGGGATCCCTTCTTAAATACACAAGGGCTCCCAAACACTTTAATTCACTAAACTGGAACTGGAAAATGGTTTAGGAACATCTTCCACTGACCTTTTTGTTTTGTCTCAGAAGCATCTCAGGGCTGCCCTGATAGCAAGACAAAGAACATGGGTGCAGGACAAAGAGGCTGTGACTGCAGGACATGGCCTGTTCCCTGCACCCTGCAGGACGGAGAGGTCAAAGAGAAACCATGTCAAATGGCTCTCACTCAAGATATCCCCTCACTCCTGAATAGTACATGGATTTTCTCTTGGCTAATCATATAGTCCTGTGGTAAAAGCTGAGTGAGAATAAGGAAATTCACATAGATCCAGGGTAAACCTCACATTAAAAATTATGTGCTTTATCATCACTGAGGTTTTATGACAGGACTGGTGAGTATTTAACAGAAGAAAAAGAAAAAAAAGGGAAAAAAAGAAAAATAATGGAAACTGTAGAGAAGAGAGAAAAGCCTAATTCATCATCTCATTCACTCTCCTGCTGAGGGCATCTCACACTCATTACTTGTCTTTTTGGTCAGTTTTACCCCAAAAGGCCTATTATATTTTGTTCTTTTGCAGAGGGGTGACAGAGTCACCTCCCTGGCTTGCAGGCCTGACAAGCAACTTCATGTCCCAGCCCTGGGGCTGAGCTAATTGACTGAGAGAAAATTCCTTCCCCTCTATGTTCCTCAGTTTTTCAGACCATGGTGAGGACCTCGGTAATTTCCTTTCTTGCTTTAAGTGCCAATTCAAAATTTTAAAGAAGCTATTTAGGGCTGGTTTTTAGCTAAGTCCAAGCAGCTTCTAACTCTGCTTCAGCTTTTGAAGTTGGATGTAGAGGAGAGGTTTCATTTTTTCCCAACTTAGGCACGAAAAATTCCCAGATGAAGAGATGCATCTGCAGAGAGTGAGATGAACATTTCTGGAGTTTCTCTTCCTGCTTTGAATGAGAAACTGGTGATTGTTGCCTTGTTACCCCACTAAGTGTGTCAAGTTAAGCTGGTGCCAGCTGAGCTGTAGGGTCAGATCTGTGTTCTGTTTGTGTCAAAATGGTGGTGTCTTGGCATGAGATGACAGAGCTTTGTTTTCTCCAAGCCAGGTGTTGAACTTTTCACACCCCACCTTTCACAACTCGTGTCCCTGAACAGCTCTGTCCTTGAGTAATGTGTCCTTGCCCCTTTCTAAGAAGGGCACATTTCAGGGGCACTGACTGCAGCAGGCTCTTCACCCAAGTAAACAATCTGCTCTTTGAAAAACGTAACATGTCAGTGACACTTTTGGGAACCCAGATTTCTCCTGAACTAAAATTACCCAATGTTTTTCCAGGAAAATTTACCATCCTAACAACGCTCAGCTGGGGATGGCCGTGATGCGGGCAGGAGTGACTCACTGGCACGCTGGCCTCATTGAAGCTGGCCATGGCTTGATCTGTAAAGCCTATGCCATTCTCCTGATAACCCATGGACCTTCCCACCCAATTACCAAAGACCTGGAGGTAGGTATCATCTCCTGTCTTGTCTCTGCTCTCTATCTGGGCAAGATTGCAGTCAAGCCGTAGAAACAACTGTCCATAAGAGCTGAGAGATGTATTAAGTGCTGACTGCTTCTTACTAGTGCTGTGGCTTTATCTAGATTATGTTACATTCTGCTGGGAAATGCATGTCCTTTCTTATTGGAAATTTTCATCCCTGAATAACAGCTTTTATTCTACACCAGAACATACATGAGAAATGGCAGCTGAGCCCCTGAATCTTCTTTGAAATTGCTGTGCCAAAAGACAGAGCCCCCCATTCTTCCTACGGGCTAATTTCACTCCTCTCAGATGGATGTCATTGCAATTTGAGTATATCAAATTACATGTGGTGGATGTGCCCAGTTTACCACCTGATTTTCTTTATTGGTGTCCATTCGTCTTTATTTACCACTCCCCACTCCCTCTCAGCAGCAGTGTATTTTTCCTCAGATGACTGATAGGTGGATTTCCTAGCTTAGAGTCAAGAGTAGAGATCCCAGGGAATTACATCTGCTCAGATGTGAGGAATTATTTCCAATTGCAGCTGGGGATCTATCATTTCTTTAGCCCCTAATTCACTTCACGTGACCTGTTTGCTCTATAGCATTTTCCTTTATTACCCCCCAAAAATTATAGGATACCAGATGAAATCCTTTATTGATGTCTTAGTCCCCATATAGCAGAGCTATAACCTTTACTGGTGCAATTTTATATCTTCAGAAAAATTAATATCTACTACCTAAAGCCAACTTGTTTACTGTTTCTGTCTGTGTAGCAAAGGATGAGACACAGTGCCTCCATTTCTGTTTCCCTTCACATTTTAGGAAGCAAATGGTGGATATATGGCACATCTCTGTGCTCCTAAACAAAGGGTTGAATAAATGCACAGACAGGTGTAAAAATAGAATAGTGTATCCTAGAATCCCTTCTGATCCTCTGCTAGAATGCAGCACTAGGAATGACTGCTGATGATGAGTCCTGGGGTGTAAGGGGTGCAACTGTGGGACTGAGCAACCCTCTTCTCCCACTTGAGGTGACCCCCACCCTGGTGATGGGCCACCCCAAGGGCCAGGGCCAGGCTGTGGATGGGAAGTGCACTCATTTCCTGGCTCTGCACAGCATCACCTCTATGTCCTGCATCAATTTTGGGAGCATGAGGCTTCCCAGTAGCCTATGGAAAAGGTGGATGTGGGAAAGGCCGATGCCTTCTTCAGTACACAGGCAAATGAGAGTGAGAAAGGAGCAGAACATCTGTGTCCAGTCAGCTTTGGTGGGACACTGAGGGCAAGGCACCTCAGTCACTGCATGGCCTAGGACATCCCCTGGGGACAGTGCCTGATATTGGCAGTGTGTGATTCCCTTGCTTTGAGGTCCCCTGTGTCACAGGGTTTGTAACCTGCTGTGTCCCCCAGGTCATGCGTGTCCAGACGGAGATGGAGCTGCGCATGTTCCAGCAGAACGAGTTCATGTATTACAAGATGAGGGAAGCTGCCCTCAAGAACCAGAAGATCCAAGTCATGCCTGAACCCAGCAATGAGAACGCACCAAGCCTCTTCCACAAAAAGGAATAAACCTGGAGCTTGACACCAATTCATGCCTGCAGGGTAACACCACCTGTGGCACTTCCAAACACTGGGAATGTGATACAGCAATGTGATAAATCCACAAGGATTGTTTCCAGTGGCACAGGTCTGACAGCATGGACCTGCTGGGGGAGCATCCTGACAATTTTTCTGATGGCTTAAAGCAGAAGAGGTCCTGGCAGACACAACAT
This sequence comes from Buphagus erythrorhynchus, assembly GCA_013400855.1. Taxonomy (NCBI): domain Eukaryota; kingdom Metazoa; phylum Chordata; class Aves; order Passeriformes; family Sturnidae; genus Buphagus; species Buphagus erythrorhynchus. Next base: position 12,201 of record VZTT01000068.1, read on the forward strand.
CCCTTTTTCTATCACTAAGGCATTAAATAATCAAAGCAAAAAACCCTGTTATAAAATTATCTACATTTTTATTGGTAGCCTGTTTCTCTCGACATGTCTTGATTCTTAATTCCTTTGTTAAATTTTGATTGATTTTTCCTAAGGGCTTCTACCTCTTCCTTGGGATGACATAATTTTTTCCAGTGGTGTCCATGGGATAATAGAAGTGGGAAGCCAGTTACAAGAAGTGTTGTGTACACCTGTGGGAAATGAATGCAAACTGAACAAGACCCACAGATGGTGTTTTGTGTTAAATGATATTTTTCTGGTGAAAAACTGCTGGAAAAGTAATTTTGCTGCTGGCATAGGTGCAACATCAAACTGTGGGCTATTTGCAAGTGAGATGAACTGGAATCTCTACGTCAGGATAAGTTAATTGAGATCAATTATTCTCCTTAGTTACAAATCAGAAAATGTCTGCAGTGATGGACATGGGGTCATGCCAGAAGCCAGTTGCTACAGTTTGGTGCACTGGCTGTGTGGATTGCTCTAACTGGACAAGCAGTTTCCAGGGAGGGGAATCCACCCTTGCTGATCTTTAGAGTGACTTGGAGGCTCTGATGCCTTAAAACACCTGCCTTTTAACTTAGGTGTTTAATCAATTTTGCACTGAGGAAAAAAGGGATAGTCCATAGATTGGCTGCCAGTGGACTGGCAACAAAACTAAGGAGAAGTCTAATGGCTAAAGTTGGATTTCTAGATTAAAAATATGTATTTGTTGTCTGCCCCTATGTCTCAAAATCCAACTGATTTCCTGCAGACTTTCAGTGGCAGCCAGGAGAGGAAAAGTTTTATTCAAGAATCCCTTACCTGCTCCTCAGCACAATAGCAAGAAAACAAAACCAGGTCCTCTGACATTTCTCAGTGATCTTGCTGATGTTTCTCCAGATCTGAGTTCACTAAAGCCCAGTATCTGCTTTTTAGGCACTGTTTAGCTAAGCCCTTCCATTTGTATGTGAGGTGCCTCTGCTGCCCTGTGTGACAATCCATATTGGTTCAGTTCTTGGCATGAGGATCAATGTTGATCTGTAATATGAAAACCTTTCCTGGGCAGAGAGGAGTCCTGTCACCAGCCTTGGTAAAGGCAGATGAGAGGGAAGACTTTCCTTTCCTGTGTGCAGCAGAAAACCCCATCTCCATTTGGCCTGAAGTGCCAAGCAAGAATACAGGAGATGACTCTGGTGCTCCCTCTATCTACACTGTGAACAACCAGCCCATCTGCCAGGAAAGAAAACTTGTATTTCACCCTGGAAGAAGTGTTTAATTCCAGTTCAACCCAATTTATCAGGGGCAGCTTGAGGTGAAAACACACACTGGATACCTGAAGGCAGTTGTGATCCTCCTGCTGGTGGGAAGGAGATGGGGAGGGGATGGCCAGAGCCTATGGGGCTGGATCCTACTGCAGAGGTGTGAGGATGAACACAGCAGCTGGTAGCCTGTGCTGGTTTCTTACCCAAGGCAGCTTTCCAAACAGGATCATTGGCACTTCCTTGACTCCACCTAAACCACTCCAAATTCTTTGTCACTCTGATCACTTTGGCCATGTCTGTAAGGAAAGGGAACAGAGCCCTTTTCTTGCCCAGGGCTCCCCAGCCCAGATCAGCCATGGGTGCAGGACCCACTGGGGCATCCCCAGCAGGATGCTGGCACCTGTCTCCAGGAAACAGATGGAAGGACACTCATCAGCATGTGTCACTCAGTGTCTCTTGAGCCTGTGCCCTGCCTCAGATCCATTCCCCAACATCAGCACACCCTTAGCTCAGTTTGTTGCCCAATTTTTACCATTGCTTCCATGAGCTTTGGAGGCTTGTGTCTATTTGTAGTAGCAGTGAAGAGGTTGATGACAATGAAGAGGGTTGAGTAAAAATTTTTATTTTAATGGACACATTTTACACAGTAAACTGTTGGCATGTGCAAGATTTCTAGATTCTCTTGCTGACTCTCTTAAAGGTGAGGTCACCCATGGTCATTGTCTGAAAAAGAAATGGAAAGTGTTAGCTTTTTATGAATTTGTAGAATTGTTGAATATCTCAAGTTGGAAGGCACACATAAGGATCACTATGGTATTTAGCTCCAAACTGTACTTAGGATCTGGTCTTCCAGATCAAAACAGGACTGATCCCCAGTCTATCTCTTATAAACTGAATTTTAAAACTTTCTTCATGAATGCCCCAAAGCAGGTAGGGATAAGCTGGCATCCCTCAGCTGGGATCAGTTTGCCTCACCTTTCTTCTCTAAGAGAGCCAAGCCCTGGCATATACCTGCTCCTCTGGGTGAGAACATGCCCTCATTACCCAAAGCTTTGATCAGCTGTGCCTAAACTGGGGTCTGAAAAAGCACTTTCTGGATCATACTCTAATGAACTGAAACTACCTCCAGTTCCTGGCTGCAGAGCCTGTGTGCAAGCACGTGCTCTGCTCCAGCTCCTCCCAGTGCCTCTGTAGCTCCCTAGGGCCAGCCCCTAAGGCAGCTCTGTTATTCCAGCCATTGCCCTTCTACACTTACGTGGGTGATGATGTCCCCGTTGACCTCCGTGACAGATTTCATCCCCTCCACCTGTGCGACCAGTTTGTTGTCACCCTCCATCTGCACAACAACCTGGTGGAAGACAGAAGCATTCATGTTATTGCTGGAGACCACCTCGACCCCTGCATTTTGTCCTTCCCCTGCTGTGGCAGGAGGGGACTGCAGAGCCTCCTGAGCTGAACATCTAAAAAGGCTACAGACAGCACCAGCACCCCCAGGGCAGCTGTCACTGATCAATGAAATTAATCAAATAAATAAGACAGCAAAGCCCATTTCTGTTTATCTGTCTTGCCCAGCTATAAGATGTGTTCATTTTCCCCTGAGTTGCTGATGTACAGAGGCTTTTTAAAACTCTTCTAATAACTGTTTCCCCATGGTTTATGCCAAAGGGAGCGCAGTGATGCTGGATATTGTGACACATCTGGTACAGTTCTCAGAGCCCCATTCACAGGGCATTTCTTTGGTGACCATCCCTCCTGCTTTCAGAAGTCCCTGCAATTCCATCTTCTCGTGAGGCAGAGGTGAGAAGCAGTATTCACCAGTGGTGTTGCCTTGACATTCTATGAACCATTGGAAACTAATGTCTAGGAACAGGAGCTGACCCAAGTTCAAGGGTGGTAACTCCTCTCCTTGCCAAATCATCTCACCAAGGATAACCTGAAGCAGTGGGAAAGGCTAGCAGAGAAACTAACAGCTACTGGGACTTAAAAGGAGAGATTTATTGGTTTATGATTCATTATCTGATTTTCCTGCACTACCTTTGAGTACAAACAAAATTAAGGCAGAGGTATGTTTTGTGTTGCAACATGACATAAAGTCAATCCTTTTCTACCTCAAATCTTTCAGAACTCTTCCTGTCAAAAAAATTTACCAGAGCATCTTTATCCCCCTTATCCAAATGGGGTATTAAAACACTAGCTTCTAGTGTTTTCCAAAGTGACTATTAAAATAGATTCAGAAATGCAAGGCTTCTTCTGCAGGAAGTGCAGTACATTCATTAATACGTGTGGTATGATCAGTCCCTTTGCTCATATGCAGAGGGAATGGCTGGAAAGGAAATTTAATGTCCCTGATCCCCCATGGCACTGGCAGAGGAGGGGCTGCTCACTCACCTTTATTTTCTCTCCATTCAGCAGCTCTATCTCACTCTCCTCCCCAATGGTGAACTCGTTTTTCATCACTTTGGAGCCAGTAGTCACAGTAATCTTGAACTTTTTCCCATCCTGCACAATTTCTGAGATGCTCTTGAGGTCCTTGCCCTTCTGGATCTCCTCCTCGGAGAGCCCTGCCCAGGAACAAGAGACATTGAGTGAACAGTGGAGCCATCTGTGGGCAGATTGCTGCCGCTGAACAAATCAATGCAGCAAGATTTGGGGACATACAGTTAGGAAGGTTTCTGTTCCAGTGTGGAAAAACCTTACAATGATGATACTTCCCCAGGAGCCATAGGTCCCTGAGTCTTCTGGGGAGAAAGATTAATATTGTCATCCTGAATTTTGTGTGGGAACTAGACATGTCCTGTGTCTTGCTGACCTGCCTAGGAGCACAAATATCACCTCGCTGTCTAAGAATAAATCCTGTTTTCCTTCTTTCACTGACAGGCAAGGAAAAATGGATTAAATAAAGACAGAATAAAGGAACAAAGTGTTTTTTTATAAGATTCAGGGTTACTCAGAACCAGCTTATAAAGTTTTCTCCCAAAGCCTGAAGGTGATCTGACAGGTAGAGCCCTTCTGGCACATAACTGTGCAGAAATAGTGCCAAGCCCTTGGATCCCTGCAGGACCACATTCCCTCTCACAGACACAAGTGGAAATCTATCAGACACATTCATCATTTATCATTTATCATTTAAACAACACCAACTATTTTTCTGATGAACGGTGGGATGTGAGGCTTTGCAGCATCACAGCACAGTGGCTGAGCAATGTCCTGCTTGCCCTCAAACTTCACAGCCTGCTGGAGCAGATCTGCAGTGCCCCTAAGCCACCAAGGTCCTGCTGGCTTACCACATGTGTGCAGCACTCAGCCACACTGGCCAGTGGCTGCAGGACCTGCCAGGATTGACTTCCTACCAGCCATAAAACTTCACCCATCATCTCTTGAGCCCCAGCCCCAGACAGAGAGATTAAAACTCTTCTATTTTGAGATCACATCTCCACACAAATAATACATTTAAAACCCCAATAATTACAAGGTGACAGACAGAAATAGGAAATCTCAGAGATGTCTCAATCTACATCATCAGCACATCAGCACAGTTGGCTCCCAAAAATCAGTGGGATCTGAGGAGACAAAGCAGCACATACCACATGCAGGCACTTACCAAGGATTCTCATAAAGGGCTCAAAGTTTTCCTGGGACTGGAGCTCGTATTTTCCAGTGAAGCTCATGGTGGAAATGCTCTCTGTGCTCCTAACACAAGAGAAGGTGCCTTGCTGGTAAGCAGAGCTTGGTTTTATATCATCCTTCTGCCTTAAAAGTTGGCCAGAGGTAAGATGATGTAATTGGTTTATGGGCATGTTCAAACATTAACATAAAACTGGGCAATGGTCAGTGATAAATTGCTCTATATTTTACAGACCACGGTCTACAACGTGGGGGCAGGGAAAACCCCATAAAATACATTTTATGGAGGTGGCAATGTGGCATCCATAAACAAATGATTTAAAAAATATAATTGTGCAAAGAGGCTCGTTATCAGAGGAACGAGCCAAATCATCTAATGAGTTTGCTGTCTGGAAGCACGTATCTGGAGGAGGAGAATGTGGTGACTGTGTGTCCCCTGGAGCTGACACTGGGGAGTTTCTGCTCACTGGTGGGTCTTTAGCACTGGCAGAATAGTGGCTGCACACTGCCAGGGACTGCCTCACCCACAGACTTGTGCTGGTGAGCTTTGGTGTAACCCAGATGTAGCAGCAGCACAAACCCATCGCTGTCCTCTAAGGAAAATACTCCAAATCAATTCCTGGCCTTGCAGTGGCCCACCTGAAGCCTGCAGTTTGAATCAGGCTCCACCTCTATGGTCCTGTGTGGACAGAGATCTGCTGTTATTAGTGATCTACCAAACTGCTTTCATCTCCTTTTCCCGTAGGAGCCACAGTCACTCATGTACCGAAGAAGCATTCCAGCTCTTGGAGCTGCAATTCTCCTAAGTACCACATTAGAAGAAGGGCCAGCAGCGGCCTCCAAGCTGAGCCTGATTCCTCCCTCCAAAGCTGGACTTAGAGCTGGGCTCCTCTTCCAGCCCTGTCCAAGATTGCTTCATGGCATCTGAGCATCCATCCTCTGGGTCTGCACTCCCAGGCTTGGCTTCTTGTCTCAATGAATTCTCCTCCCTCACAAAGTCAGCTCACATCTTTGTCCTTGGCTGGGAGGGGGGAAATCCATAGGGACATCATCCATGGAGGCACCATAGAGAGAGCCAAGTAGGTTCAGAGAGCATTCATGGAGGGGTGGATTGACTCAGCAATTTCTCCAAACAGGTTTTTGGGTTTTTTTTCCATTTTCTCCCTTCAGGAATGATATCACATTAGGAACTGCTTTTCAGTTTTATGCCTGCCTCAGGTGAATAGCCCAATGTCACACGGGTCTGTGCTGACGTGTCCCTTTTCAGTGTCCTCTTCAAGGGGACAGTAGTGACTGACTTCTTTTGCTGTATCCTGGCAGCAGCCTGAGCTGGTACATCCCTGCCTCCTATCAGCCAAGTTCTCTGGCCATGGGAAGCACATGTCTGCCTCGCACATTTTTGTGTCCTGGACCTCTGGCTGTTTCTTCAGACAATTCAGGTCTCCTCTCTTTGCATGATGGGGAGAGAGATTAGGCTTGAAAAAACTGCAGAGTTCCCAGGCCCACAGTGTCCATGGAGGCAAAGCTCTTAAGGGCTGGATGTCACTCATCAAATGTTAAAAGAGGAATATAATTGTCCAGGACTCTCTTGGTAACTGGGCAGAAATTTTTCCATTCACAGAAATGGACAGCTCATGAGAGAATTCACCCTGTTAGGAACCCAAGTTGTTTTCTGTAGGTATCCTCTCCTCCTCTGCTTACTGTTATATACTGCTATAACATATCTGTGCTCCTGATTTGCTATTGTTGAAGTGGGGACTGTTAGAAAATATGGAAATGTGACCAACTGATTTTTGATCAACGAACAAAAATAAAACCTCTTTGTGTTTCATTGGGCTCAATGCTCTTTTATTTTCTTTAGCAAAGAAATGCAGTTTGTATTAAAGAAAGGAGAAACACTTATTGAATGAAATTTGGCCAAGGTAATTATTATCGAGCCAGGCCTGCTGAGCAATTGGCAGGTGAGATAAACTTAATCTGAATAGCAAAGTTCAGACTGGTTGTACATCTCTCACAGAGCATGGCATCTTTTAAAATATGATATCATTTTAACTTTCAAGGGCCAAGAAAATGCACCTGATTTTCCATGACAATTGATAATTTGATTAAAGTAAATCCATACCCTAAAACCTGAATCTGGTTTGTATAAAGAGAAAAGACATGGATAATTTTCAAAAATTATTGAGGAAGCTACATCTTGAGGGAAGCCAGCAGGTACTTCTGTCTTTAAGTTGCTTTGAAAATAAGCAGAGGGTCTTTCTTAGAAGTTTGTCAGGAAAAAAAAAGACTGAATTATCTTATTTCTGCTTTTTGCACCTGAATCAGAGATAGGGACATGCAGAACTTCTCAGGCAAAAATATCACCAGTGGATCAGCTATGTTTTTGGCCAAATTTTAAACCACACCTCCTCTGTCTCCCTGGGCACTCATCCTGGGTCTCCAAGACCCAGCTCTTGAAGGAGAGGTGCTTAACCCAAACCTCCCAAATTGGATTTTGTGGCTGGTGCCTCACATTGTAACATCTCCCATAATCAAGAAGTTTGGCTCTGTCACCTCTGTAGCTGCCTGTGGAGCAGTTGCATCCTTTTATGACATGCCCTCAACCCTTCCCTGGGATTCCCAAGCTCAGCTCTCACTTTCACTCAGTGTCTGGGAAGCCACCCTCCTACCTGCACTCCTTCTTGTTGGGTTGGACATTATGTCCAGATTTTGAGGTTTAGGGCTCCTACAGGAAAAAAATATGTCTCTGCCTCCTCCAGTTCAAACTGAAACTCTTAAGTTCTGAATTACAAAAATAACTTTACAGCCAAAGCAGTATATGGGGAGAGGCACTTGCCTGTGGCCCAGGGGAGGGTCTCTGGCAGCCTTGTGGAAGTCTGGGAATGGCTTCATGCATCTCTGCTCTATCACATTGCTTCTCTATCCCACCAGTGACTCCCAAGACTTCAGTGAGCCCAGCACCTCGGTGCTTTGGGAAGCCGGGGCTGGGCTCTACACTAGGATTTTCTTGGCCCAAATGGGGAAGGCTACAAGCCATGACCTTTGATGATTCAGTCCTGGATTTTTCTAATGCAATTCCAGTTGAACATCCCAAAACTCCTAGCCACTTTTTTTAAAAGCTTGGTGACAAGTTTGCCAGTCACAGATCCCCAGGTGGGCTCCCCTCTGTCTCAACCTATAGTATTGTTGGGTAATTCCATTTCTGCTGCCCTTGAACCTGGGAACTTGGTCTGCTGCCAGGTTTTCACATCTCTGGTCATGATTATTTTGAACCTTGAGGAACAAAGGTTTCCTCATCAGGCCACATAGCTGCATTGCTTCAAAAGGTTAGACAGGACGGAGAAGATGCTGCTGCTGCTGTGAGCTCTCCATCCCTCTTGCTTTTCTTTGTGCTGTGTTACCAAGATAGCACTGAGATTAAACACAATATCTTTCCCAGATTTTTCTCTTTTTAAAATGGCCTTGGCAGTCTGCTGAGATTCCTGCCTCCAAGATGTAACTTCCAAGCTGCAGACATGCAAGCGCCATTTCCTATAGGTTTAGATTAGATATGTCATTATCAGAGTCCTGATAAAAATGCCAAAAGCAGCAGCTTGTGCAGAGAGCTGCTGCTTGATAAAGCCTTCCATTGATGCTGATACTCAAGAAGGGCAGCCTTCAGCCCTTGTCATCTTATTGCAAGGGTACCAAAGGTACCAAAGGATTGGTATTGCTTCTTCAAGGTCGAGGCAGCTCTATCAATAGCACAAGAGCCTTAGCTCTGCTTGTCAATGATCACCTGAGGACCAGATCTTACAGAAGAGTTGGACTTTGCTGCTGGGATCTTACTTTAGAGTAGGAATAAAGTGCCTGGCTCAGCCACCCACTTTCCATTCTCTTGCCTCCAATATCTGTGGTATAGTGCTGTGGCCTCTCTCCAGGCTTGAGGACCCTCTGTTTATGCCCTCAGAGGATGCATATTGTCCTTGCAGCTTGGCCTCCAGGGGATGAGGCTGCCCTCCATCCCATAACCCAGCTCGTGGAGTTAGGGTAAAGGACTGAAATGGTGCTCATTGCTTATGGAACTAGTTTGTGCCAGGGCAAGGAAAGAAATGTTGGGAAAGAAATGGAGCCATTAGCAGTCAATATTCTTGAGTGAGGAAGGTCTGGAAGAGGCCCCTAAAGCAGAGCCAGTGAAGATTTAACCAATGATGCATCTGACCCCACCACTCATCTGCAGTGCAAACGTCTCCTTCTGATCCAGGCACATCAAGAGCCCCTGAGGCACAGTGGGGTAAGGAAACCTTCATCTGGCAAGTGCAGGAGACTGGTGTGTTGGCATGGAAAGGGCAGCAGCCTCCAAGTACCCACAGGTGATCAGATGAACTCCATTCCTGGAGGGACATCTGGCTGTCACTGTGGGCCAGTACTCACCTGTCCAGCTGTGCTCCCCTTCATCCTGATTTATCAAGCACAGTGGCTCACTCAGCGCTCCTCACAGAGGGTTGCAGGTGATTAGTCAAGGAGAGCAGGGCCAGACAAGCATGGGGAGGGAGCCTGTTCCTGTCTCTCCCTGAGGTAAATATATAATCACAATCTATATATAAAAGGAAGGAAAGTCCAAGGAATAACTCCCAAGACCTTCCCTAGCAGACAGTGATCTTTGGCTGGGGAAAGCAATGAGCCAAGAGTGATGCACCAGCCAGAGGGTCCATGCTGAGCAGGACACACCTGCAGGAAGGGCAGAGAATTGCATAGAGTCTGACAACAACTGAGTTTTCACCAGGTTCAGGGCCACAGAGGTGCTCCATGGGGAGCAACCGTGGTGCCAGCAGGACCAGAGCTGTGGCCAAAGCCCAGGATTGCCACTGTCCACGTCCCACTTGGTCCTGTTATATTTTTATAGTTAAAGTGCCTCCCTGAGCACAGGTACCCCCATTTTGCACATTATGGAGCCCGACTTCCCCAAAGTCACCTGGAGAAACTGATCAAGCCTCTTCCTTGTCCAGTCCCTAACTGGGGGTCGTAGAGCCCATATGCTATGGGATTGAAGATTTTGATAAAAGATGTGGCTATGGGTTCTAATGCAAACTTCAGCATAGAAGAACCAGACTGCACAACCTTCTCCAGGTAACAGCTTCTCCAATATCCCACCAGGGGCACCAGGATTGCACAATTCCTTGAGCTTCTTTTCTGCTCTGCCTTTATGAGTTGGTCCTGCACCCTGGCTTACAAGAACCAAACCACAACACAGATGTCCTTGAACTGGTTGTGAAACACCTTGCTCTGAGGAAAGACCTTTGCATCCAGATGTGGGGAAAGGGCCGATGTGCTGGCAGCTCCTTGCCCTGCAAAATCACCAGAGGTAGAAAAGTCTGTATCTGCACATTTGCAGATGAGAGGAGGTGATCCGTATGGAAGTTCTGCCTCACATCAGCTGAGATACTGGCAATTTAAATTAGATTTAGAAAGTGGGGGGAAAAGCCATGTTTGTTGTAACAAAGATGCAGTTGTGTACAGTTTCATTTATTTATAATCATACATTTCTGTCTTATATCTCCTTGACATGAGGTTCAAATAAATAATTCTGGGTGCATATTTGCCTGCGCAGCTGCAGACATTCTGCAAACTTCCTTAGCCCCCTTTCTGGTGTAGATTCTGAGCCTGACTAAGGTGTGGGTCTGCCTCTGAGAAGGCAGAACTGAAATACTTTGATTTCTGGTCACAACCTTGCAGTTTTTACTTAGAATCTCCCTGTTTTCTCTGTGAATGTTGACACTTCCATACATGCGAGGGCAAGGGACACATAACTTCAACAGCACCCAGTGATAAGCTCCTATAATTTTTCTCAGCCAATGTAACATACTTCCCACTGTAAGGTACTTTGTACAGGGTAGTAAATGGCATTACAAAATCCTAAATATCCTGGTCACTGCCTTTCTGGACCTGACTGGTGTTGTCTGGGTCACTAACATGTCTGAAAGCTTTTGTTTGTATGCAGTTTTCAGACCCCAGACAGCTTGTGGGCAGAGACAGGACTGGGAGATATGGGGACATTTCTGTGCTGCTCAGGGTTATGTGATGATTTTTTAATTAAATCTGGTGCTTTTTGGACCTGGATGAGAGCTGGGGTCCTTTCTGTGTGCCCTTTTCTTAGTCTCTCACTGGGACAGGAGAGATCTTGCTGAAAAGAAGGTAATCAAATCCCAGGATGGGATTCTTTGCGGAGAAGATGAGTGAACATGAAGAACCTCCTCCTCATCCCGATGTGCTCTTGCATCAGCTTTGTATCCAACCCTCCTGCCGCAGGACTTCACTTGTGCTTCCTTTTCCTCAGCTCCAAAACTTTGGAGGGGTGTTTCCCTCTTTTGTTGGGATAGCCTCCGTAACCCGAAGGGTGGAGGGACGTTTGGGAGAGCATGAAAGGCTGGGTGGGATCAGGGAAAGGGATGTGCATCGCCTCCAGGATTCCTGGACACAAGGCACTGCTGCCATCTAGTGACTTGGGATTCGCCGGTGGCTCCGGCAGAGCCGCTGGTCCACAGCGCTCCTGGGGATGCTCTGCCGGGGAAATGGGTTAAGGGGACCCAGAACCAACGTGCCGCTTGTGCTTGGGACATGTAGAGGGGCCCACTTTGCTGGAGAGGATGGAAAACTGCTCAGCAAACACGAAGCTGAGAGTTTTGCTGTGCTTATCTTTGAGTGCTGCAGTGCTCGGGGCTAAGACATGATGTTTTAGGAGGATTTGTGCAGGAAAAATTGAATTTTTGCTGTTATACATGTCTTTCTGCTTCCTCAGTCCTCATCACACTTTAGGATGCCTTTATGCCTTTGGAAGGTGGAGAGGCTGAGGAAATTCCCCTGGAGGGATGAAAAATGATGCATTAAAAAAAAAAAAAAAAAAAAAAAAAGGGGTTTGCAAATACAGCAGGTGATTCGAGTTCAGAGATCACAAACTACCATGAACTGCTCAGGAATGGGCAAGGTCCAAAGTAGAATTGTTGTAAATCCCAGCAAGAATACGGAGGCAGTGAGTAACACCAGGGTAATTAGAGGCTATTACATTTTCCAGCTCTTCATCTGTTACTGCAGCGGATGAGTCCTGACAGGCAGCATCAGTGCACTCCTCCCCTCCGTTTCTTAAAAATTCAAAATAATATTAAAGAATCATAGAATGAATCCTGGAATCATGGAATGGTTTGATTTGGCAGGGACCTTAAAGATCATCTGGTTCCAACTCCTCTACCATGGGTAGGGACACCTTTCACTAGACCAGGTTGCTCAGAGCTCCACCCAAAATGAAATACCACTCTAAACTTGAGTGCATGGAAATCGTAGGGCTGAGCACAGTAAAATCTCTCCAAGTAAATGACAATGCCAACCTGGTTTGTGTCCCAGCCTGTGTTCGGTGCTCACCTGTGACTGCCACATCAGCAGTTCCTGCACTCCAGCATTAAGCACGGACCTTGTTAATGAGGGTTATCACTGCTGATAGACCCAGGGCAGAGCTGTGGCAACAGCCTCTTTGCAGATGCAGAGCATCAGGTATCCTGGTGTAATCTATTTTTTTTTCAGGGCTCTTTTATCCCAGAGGAATATAATGCTGAAGGAATCATCAATCTCATTTTAAGCTCTTCACTTGGAAAAAAAAGTTGGATGCATTAATGAAGACATTTCACCCAGTTAAACACCCATTAAAAGAATTAGACATATGGTAAGTGAATGCCCAGAGACATAAGGTCCCATGCTGGTGGCAATAGGTGAGGTCTCATTGAAGGTTGCTGGGTTACTCTTGCAAAGATGTACATTGGTGAGTGGTATTAAATACATCAGTAATAAAAACTATCAGCTTGTGCAGTTCTTCCTATGGATTTGATCCTATCCTTGTTCTAGCCTGAATTTGAGCTGAGCTCTAAGTGTGCTCAAGGAAAAGTGTGGGCAAGGAAGGAAAATCCTGAATTCACCTTGGCACATCATCATAGGAAAGAGAAGAATAGAGGAGGCAAATCACATATCCTGCATCTTTTGCTATTTCCTTTATTTCTAATATTTCACAGTTTTGTCCAGAGATACTACTTGCAGTTTTTTGTGTCAGCTAGCACTGGAGTATGTTGAGGAGCTGAGACTCTGTTTTGGAGATATCAGCCACTCTCCTCAGCATCTAAGTAAACCTGAGAGCTTCCAGTGACTCCAGGGATGGTGATGGGGAGGTTTCACCATGAATTTAAGCCTGACCAATCTCTGAAGAACAAGGTCCAGCCTTGCTGTTTTATCCAGAACCTTCTGAAAAGACCTGGATCCACATCTGGAATGGGGACAGACATCTATTACAGAGTGAGCACCCCACTGCATGCCAGTGTGCCAAGAGGATCTAGTGACTACAGGTACAGGGAGGACTGTGGGGCCACAGCAGGTTTGGGTGGCTCAGGCTTCATCTTTACAACATCATGAGGAATACTGAGCACGGAGATGGTGGGGACATGCAGGCTGGTTGGTGATATAATTTGTAAAATTATAGATAAGTAGCTCCCTTCCTAGCTGTTTTCCTAGAGGTATGCTCTGTTCTGGCCCACTGTTTGAGCTCAGATATATTATTAAAATGCTTCTGTTTGCTTTCTGCTCTGCTACAGCTGCCTTGTTCAATCTTGACCAATGCCATCACAGCAGCTCTGTCCAGAGCCCGAAATTTACCTACTGCCTCTACCTGAAGACCCTGCAGAAAGAGTCCTTTAGGATGCTGGGTGTAGAAAAGTAGTTTTCCACACCAGTGCCATGGGGCACTGACTAGACTACTAGACACACACAGGGCAATGACTAGACTACTCTCTACCAGAGATTTTTCTCATTGCTCCAGTTAGAACCATAAGAATAAAGAGAGAGAAGCAATGTATTTAGGGTCAGACTCCAGTGCTTTGGTAGGTGGCGTGTCTCTTGCAGCAGATGTGGGCCCTGTGGCTCATAGCAGGCTGTTACCAGCCACTCTTTGCACCTCTGATCCTGCCTGCCTGGGCTGAAGTCCTTTTGCTTTCTCCAGCACTGAGCTGCATCCTGGGTTTGTGCAGCCACCGCTCCTGTGCTGATCTTGCCCTTCAAAAAACACTGCTTATATTAAAATAAAAAGCAGCAAAGGGATGCACAGTATTTCCCTGTGAAGAACTGGATTTTTTTGCACAACCCCTCCCATGTCTCCTCTCTCTCCCGTGCCTCAGTTTCCCCACTGATGTGACAGGGCTGTTGGCAGGCTGAGCAGAGCTGAGTTCCAGACTGATTGTGCTTGCAAGAGACTTCGGAGGTTTCCTGACCCCAACCCTTCTTTAAGCAGCTTCAATCTCAAATTTAAATCCAACCTCATGGTTTAATCAGGTGTCTCCATATTTCCTCAGTCGAAATTGGAATGTGTCCAGGGTTAAACAAGAGACCACAAGATCTCCATGCCCTGTGCCGGATCACTGAGAGTTAAAAACGCTCTCCTAATATTTAACCAGATTTTCCCCTAGCTGCAGCTCGCACCTGCTGCTCCTTGTCCCGACTCCTGGCACCAGCAGAAGCAGCTGAACTCCGTCTCTCCCCCATATTCCCATTCCCAGGCCTGCTGCAGGCTGTCTGTGCTGCCGTGCACCAGGAACATTGGTGGCTGGCACTGGGGACGAGTTTTCCGTGAGCACAAGTGCAAAGGGTGACCGGGCTGGAACCGGAGACCGCCGCTTAGTTTATTTACAGTCAGTTGTTTGGCCACTTCCCTGCCGTGTTGAGCCGTGCTGAGGGGCTGCGGTTCTGGCCCGAGGCCTGAGGTGGGCATGGCTGAGGGGGCTCAGGCTCAGGGGGATGAGGGGCTGCAGTGCTGGCCCAAGGACTGAGGTGGGCATGGCTGAGGGG
>VZTT01000069.1:15733-39915 GCA_013400855.1 Buphagus erythrorhynchus
CAAGTTCCAGTCACTCTCCCAGACTTAAGTTGATGATAATTTCTAGATCGTGTCCTACCTCTGAGTTATTACTGAAAGAGCAAAGTGGCTCCCAAGCCCACAGATTTTCAAAGGGAGTTTTGGAAAATGGACCCTGAGATTTCTTTTCTGAGCCAGTCTGTGTTTGCAGACTAACTCTGCTCCTAAATATGAAAATTAGAGCCTTGCTTGTATCACTTAACCAGTAAGTGAGATTTTAGTTAGCACTGAACCAGTTAAAAGAAAAACAAAGTATTTCTTTAACCAACTCCTGCTCCACTCAGGCCTAAATTAATATTTTTTTCTTCAGAAACGGGCATTTTAATGTGTCACTTTTCAGTTCCAGCTCAATAAACAACCATTTATTTACAATTTTAAAGCAATCTTCAGCCTAGTCAGGTAAGAATTATTTCAAAAGAATAAAAACATTTTCATTTCCCATCACTGCCAAAAATGAAAAGAACATGAGTTATGAGTCTTGCTGTGTTGTCTTAAGTTGATTACTATGGAATGATTAAAAAACTAGCTGTGCTGTCATAGCAGAGGAGTACATTATAAGTGTAATAACAGTTTAGGGATACAATCCATCAATGCCGTACTTGGGAGAAGAAAAAAAAAAAACTTGATCTATTTCTTTGGTCATCATTTTCAGCATATTAGATGACAAATAATTGTACGTTCATCAATAACAATAGATTAAAGCTGAAATGATTTATTGCCATTACGCTGGGGGATGATGGAGCACTGGGTCACCCGAGCAGGGATGGGGGCTGTAGTTAATTTTCACGGGTCTCTTGGCAGAAATAATAGACAGAGGGGGGGAAACCACCTGAAACAAGGTAGATCAAAGTTGGTGACAAGTGATTTGTGGCTTTGTTCTGCGGGAGTGCTGGGCTGGAGGTGGCAGTGGCTTGGAGCTGGTGGTCCTGAAGGTCTTTTCCAGCCTTAAGGGTTCCGTGGTTCTGTGATCCCAAACCGGGCAGTCTCCCTCCCAGGAAAATCCTCAATGCCAGTCCTGAGGTCAGGACGGTTAATAAGGAGAAAATGATCTTGAGTCTTCTGTTTGATGTGAAAATTCTCCTATGAAGCGTTTTTATTTACTGTTAAAACAGCAGAGAAGGGAAAACAGCTCCATTTGTCAATTATCCCACCCTCCTAGTGCTCCTGTGAAAAAACAGAGAGCACTCATTTGGAGAGGAACAATCCCAAGTTCTCAGCTCAAACTTAGTTATTTTCCTGAAGGCTTCCTCTGAACAAACTTTGCACACGAATCTGGCAATAATAACAGATTTTGATTTGTCAGTCCCTGCCCTGCTCCCATATTTTTTCTTCTGGATTTCTCAAAAGTGTGAGAACATCTCTGTTGCCATTTACTGAGGAGCTCCCAGTTTCCACCACTCCAAGAAAATCTATGGAGTGTAATTCGTTCATGGATACCCCTCAGCTGCAGTTTTTACAAGGAAATAGTGAGATCTCAGTTGAACAAAATATTTGGACGTCTTAGACAGTGATGCAATTTTCATGAAACAGAAACTGTGCCTAAAAGAAGATAGGTTTGAAGTCAGCTTAAGTTTAAAATTATTTCTGCTCTTTTAGTGATTTCAGGAGGAAGCAGCTTTCATTGGTAAGATCACAATTAAAGATGTTTAGGAATTTTCTCTGCCATTTTCTCTATACCATATATTTATGGTATAGAACCACCACCAAACATAATGGTGAGAGAAGGGAGCAGCAAAAGTCAAGGTCTCTCTCCCTCATAAGTCAATAATGAAAAAAAACAAAACCTGTTTTGGCAACATTTATAAATATGGAATTCCAAAATGGTGATTTTCTTAATGAAATATGAGAGTAGACAGAGACACCATGACTTGGTGATACTGAAAAATTGTCACAGCTGGGAAGAATTCAGGAGTTCTCTGTGTATCCTATGCTGCCTAAAACTTAGGACAGGTATTAAAAGTACAGCCTCAATTAAAGGTTTTTATAAATTCCTTAATTAGAAAGTCTCTAAAAGGCTCCAGGATATTTTTTTTCAGGATATTTATAATCTTGCCTTAATGCTGTTGATATTTTTGTGCATGACAGTTGTGAATTCAGCACTGGATGGCTCCAGTTTTAACTTTCTAATAACAACAATGATAATAATTATTTAATGGGCTAAGACATTTTCCTTAACTTTGGGAAATCCATTGCCTGCCTAAATAATCTCTTCCATGGTGTTTGGGATTTTTAAAGTGGCTCCAATACATGACAATGTCCAGATGATCTGGGATAGGAGTAACCACTTTACTTTGGAGTAGCCATTGAATCCACATGATTCTTCCATCTGAAACTCCTTGGACATGAATTTCCACTCTGTATCTCTGGGAGGCACAGGCAGAACCTGCACACTTGAATACCATTAAAAGTTAGGAGTTATTTGGGTCTTTAAACTACAGAGGTCTCTGGATTCCCACTCCTTGGAAAAGCCATACCTGCCAAGGAGTTGCCAAGAGCAAGTGACACGAGCAGCAAACCAGTTTTAATTTTCTGTCCAGTCAAATCTTAGTGTTTCACACTCAATTCTCCTTCCTCAGTAATCTCAATAATTTCCCACCTTGCTCATGATGAATGTCTTGCCAGTTCCTACTCAGTCCTTCCACTTTACACAACCTAATTAAAGAAAACATTCCATGATTGCCTATTTTTCCTCATGCATGACAACCTATTATTTTTTCTACCACCTGATTAGGGCTTTATTATCCTTGGATTTAGATTGATTTGCTGGGCACTTTAATAAAACACTGCTTAGTTTGATTTAAAGGGCTACAGGTTTCAGTCACTCATAGAATTACTCTTACAAGTAACTCACATTCCAAGTAGTGTGGAGTGTCTGTGAAAGGGGATTTGAGCCTAAAAAACTGAGGATCACAGGTGGTTTTCCAGTTGTATGTGTTGTTAATATTCTTGTTGTAAGCAGACAGGAGAGGACGTTTTGCAATATAATTTGTCAAGGGTGATAAATCTGTTTCATCATTTCTGTCAAGAATGGATCCCGTGTATTAAAACTACCATAAATATTTTCTCAAGATAAACCAAAAGTTTCATATGATTAAATAATAATACGTTTATGATGACAAATTGCATTTACTCTGTGTTATCTGAAATGCAAGACAAAATTAGGTAGTTAAAGTTCAAATGGATGAAGATCAGTTTTGATTTAAAATCAAAGGAATTTTATTAAGCAAATGAGATTTTCATCATTATTTTGTTATATCTACCAGTCTCTTCTTTCAGAAATATTACTTATGAGCTTAGATAATGATTTAAAAAAAAAAAACCAACGCCATAAGTGAGCTTATTTTACAGCTAAATGTAGCCTAGTGATAAAGTTCAGGAGTAGTTAAATCCATGGTTATTCCTGTCACTTTGCTGATGGGTTCCAGCATGAGCAAGGTGAGGAGTGGCCCACAGGCTGCTGTCCCCTCAGTGCACTGATGCTTTGGGGTCACTCTTGTCACACCTTATTTGATTATTTCTGGTCATTTGTTTTTTTTTTTTTTCCCAGAGCACTTTCTGATGGCTGAAGGTTTCCTTTTTCTCTGTTTCCTGAGGCTCCTTTCCCAGATACAGATGTGGAGAAGCTTGGGAAGCACAGCAGTTTTTCCCCCCCAAAGGTTCAGTGCAACAAAGCAGATTTTTGGAGCTAAATATTGGCTTTTCTCTTAGTTTTGTAAATGTGGTTGCTGCAGCTTTTTCTGCTGTTTTTTTGTTTTGTTTTGTTTTGTTTTGTTTTGTTTTTTGTTTTGTTTTGTTTTGTTTTGTTTTTTGTTTTGTTTTGTTTTGTTTTGTTTTGTTTTGTTTTTTTTCTGGAAGTTTTCCTTCAATGGAATGAAAATTTCCTGGTTAAAAATGTCTGTAGGGTAACTGGCACTGAATCCTCAAGTTTTAGGGTTTGCTTCAACTTGTAGGAGATGTGCAGTGTAGGACAGATTAGTAGGACTTTGGATGAGGAGCCAGGTCCCACTTGGTGGCCCCAGAAAAAGCACCAGGAGCTGCTGGAGGGAGTCCACAAGAGGTCATGGAGAAGCTCTGGGGGCTGGAAGTGCTCAGGAGCCAGGCTGGGAGAGCTGGGAATGTTCCCCTGGAGAAGGAAAGGATCCAGAGAGAGCTCAGAGCCCCTTCTGGTGCCTAAAGGGGCTCCAGGAGAGCTGGAGAGGGACTGGGGACAAGGGATGGAGGGACAGGACACAGGGAATGGCTTCCACTGCCAGAGGGCAGGGATGGATGGGAGATTGGGAATTGGGAATTCCTGGCTGGGAGGGTGGGGGAAGCCCCAGCAGAGGTTATTCCATGGCTGCCCCTGGATCCCTGGAAGTGTCTAAGGCCAGGTTGGAGCAGCCTGGGACAGTGGGAGGTGTCCCTGGGCATGGCAGGGGGTGGGATGGGATGAGATTTAAAGTCTCTTCCATCCCAGCCCACTCTCTGATTCCACATGTCATTAATTTAGGCCTGGCTTTGTATCTTGCTCCATGGGAATTTTGCTGTTTGACGTGTGAAGTTCCTTTATTACTAAAGTAGTGATTATTCATTTACCATGAATTTTTTTGCTGCCAAGCTGGTGCCCCCTGGATGTGGCTGTGTCTGAGGGTCAGCCTGGGCTGCAAAGCTCCTTTGTCCCAAGCTCAGATGTGCTGCTCCAGCTGTGCTGCCACACCTGCAGGTGGACAGCAGCTCCTTGAGCTCTGGCAAATCTCGGATCCACTGCAGCCTTTAGCAACTTGCTCAAAGGGAATCATGTGAAAACCTCATTTTGCATCCACATTGCTGTGAAATTGCTTGGTCCTCCTGGTATGGGATTGCTCCAGCAATGGAACATCCATTTCTCACTGGAAAATGGGACAAAAGAAGCTTTAGTCCCTTTTTCCATGAGACATAAAATCCTGGAGGCACCAGGTGTGTGTGGATGTACTTTACACCTCCTGCTCATCCCAGTAAATCACTTCATATAATTAGTCATATGCTTAAATTTAATCACTTTTGCAGCTGGATAATTGAAAGAGCTTCCTTGAAGGGGATATATTTTTTTTCAGTGGCCAAATGATTTCCCTGGATTTTGAGTTCTTTAAGGAGTGGAGGAGAAGGGGGTTGTGTTTGCATGGAGGCATCTGCAGAGACAATTGCAATGAAAATAAACAAAAGGATCAGATAAAAGCCAAGTTGGAGTGCTGAAGAGACTTAATAGCTATAAACTGGTAGCTATTAGCTTCTAATTACTCTCAAATAATTACTGGATAGAATAGTAAATGTTATTAGCTTACTTTAATATTCAACATAAAACATTGCTTCCAACAATAATTTACTGTTTCTTCAGCTTTAATATAAATACATGTAAAACTGGGCTGCTTCATAAACATTTCTAATAAATGAAATTATTCTGAGGGTTCTGTGGAGGAGACCTGTACACTGTAGGCCAATGGAATTAAGGTGATGGAAAAGACCTCCAAGTTCATATTCCCTGCTTGTATTGGAGTTAAAATGCTCATCCATTTAGTGTAGAAGCAGATTTAGATAAAAGACAAATCAAAATCCCCACACCAAGAGGAAAAATAGGAGTTGAATGCATAACTATGGTTCTGATTTCCAGATATAGAGGCCTAATTTCTATTCTAATAATATTGGAATTATCTTCATTACTCATTCATTATATTAATACTTGTATTCATCATCATCTTTGGAGAGTTTCTACATCTCTCTGCCCTCTGCAACTGACTTGAGACCCCATTTTTTTCCTGAAGGAAAAGAGTTTGTGGTTTGGTGTATAGAGAATAAAATCCTGCTATAGTTCAGGGGATAATATCCAGAAATATTTGTGAAGTCCCCAAGGGAGGGTTGTGTTTATAAGAGCTGTTAGTTGGGAATTTACATCTTATTCCTTTGCCATGGGTGTTTTGCTGTAGATTAAAAGATATTTGATAAAAAATGATGGACTAAACTTTGAGAGGCTGGCACCTCATTTCTGTGGGGGTAAGAGGGGCCTGCCAGGCATCTTGACATGGTGCTGCAGGTGTGTTTGTACCTGTGCATGGTCATTCCTACACCTCCAATCCCCAAATTCCAATTTGTATCCATGGAAAAGGGCAGGGAGAGAAGAAAGGGTTCTGAGCTCAATGCCAGCTCTCCCAAACCTGCCCCTCTCTGTGTCTCACCTGCATTCATCTGCTTTTCTGTGATTTGCTCTGGGAGTGGGAAGGGGTAACTTTTTTAGTTTTCTGTTTGGAGCGTTCCTGATGTGGACAGTCAATAACTTTTTATTATTTGGAAATTGCTGAGGTGCCTCGGTCAGCACCCTGGGTAATGGGTAAGGGAATCAACTGAATCTCACATTTCTTTCCATAATTTTTTTTTTCCCTGTAGTTCCAGCTTGCTCAGGGAAGTGTGTGGCCAGCAGGAGCCAGGGAGAGCATGAGGGCAATCATGATGGGCTCAGGATCTGCCATTCCCTCAGAGCCCAAGTCATTCCTATTCCTTTGAACATCCTGAGAATTATCACGGGATACAGTTTTTTTTGCAAGTATTGTTTGCCATTGGAAAAACTCCAAATCCCTCCCTGTTTGGAAAGGTTTCTTTGGCAGCCAAATTCCAGCCTCTGAGGTTATTTTAAAAGTGGGCAGATCGAAAAAATCTACATTTAAATTTCATATATTGTATATTCATAACCCAATCGTTCCTTCAGCACTGGGTAAATGCAACATTTCAGTGCTGCACCATTTTTAAACTTCATCGTTGAAGATAACCACCCTGAAACATAATAACAACATCACCCAAGTACAAGAAAATATGTTTGAAATGTCCTTTTTTTTTTTTATTGTGCCATAAGACAGCGCTTCCAAAATCCCAAACTGAATTGCTTTTCAGCAGATAAGCATCAAAAAGTACATTTCCTGCTTTCAGGGAAGGTGCAATAAGGTGCTCTATCAGTGTAATAGTTCCCAATGATATGCTCTAGTAGTATTTTGATGAATTACATGATTATAGCTAAAATGAACACTTTCATCATGCCTGAATTAATAATGGTGGTATGATTTGGCAAGTACTCCTGCGGTGTTCTTTAACTCATCACTTCAGAAGACAGAGTTTCTGAGCCCATCCTTTGTCTGGGGGAAACACAGGGATCCTTCACTGCTAAAAACACAGAGAGCAGGAGAAATGTGACAGCTTTAAAAAGGGAAAAGGAAACTGATGCTGGCTTACCTTGCCAAGCTCATCGTGACTCAATTGCTTTATTTTTCACTGCCTTATTCTGGTGTCTAAGGCACCTTTGACTATGTCAAAACAGAAAAAAATCAGTGTTTTTTTTTTTTTGCCTGTGAAACCAGGTTTGTGAATTTTATTGCAAATGTTTGTTGTAGGGAGGTGGGAGTTGGAGTCTTCTCCCAGGCAGCCAGTGACAGAAATAGAGGATTTGTACCTGAAGCTGCACAAGGGGAGGTCCAGCTTGGACACCAGGAGGAATTTCTTCACTGAAAGGGTTGTTAAACACAGGAATGTGCTGCCCAGGGAGGTCTGGAAGTCCCCATCCCTGGAGGTGTCCCAGGAATTCCTGGATGTGGCACTCAGTGCTCTGGGCTGGGGACAAGGTGGGGACCAGTTGCAGGTTGGACTCGGTCCTGGAGGGCTTTTCCAACCCAAATGACTCTATGATTCTATAAAATGCTGTGCTTCCAAATGACTTTAAAGCCTTATAAAGACATAATTTTCTCTTAAATCACTGGGTTAATGTAGGACCTGGGTGATCAGGATGTCCCTTTCTGTGTGCTCCATGCCAGACACCATTTGATGGTGCCCTCACCAGTCCTCGAGTGAAGCCATGGACTGGTGTGACCATTCCAGGGCTCCATGGGGGGTCCAACCATGTCCATAAAAACTCCCCACACCGAGGACTCCACAATTTTGTGCAGATGTGCACAGCATTGAGAAAAACCTGCTCTGCTGTTGCTCTTACAACATCATTTGTCTGGCAATAAATGAAGGCTCTCAATCTTTACAGCTGTCATCTAATCCCTTTAATGAGCATTAATTTCACTGGAAGTAATAAGAATAATAACCAACCTGCTGTAGAGGAGGAATGCAAACTTTTGCAGGCTATTGTAAAAGATGCTGATGCACAATGCAACACAAACATCTGGAGCAGATGTGTCTGTAATTTCTGTGTTCACTGGCCTTTGCTGGGACCTGTGATGTTACAGCCTCCTGCCCTGGAAGACAGGACTGGCTGGGGCAAGAGCTTCCTTTTTCTTTTCCTGAGTGCTTTCTGTCCCTGGAATTTTTGCTCTTGGTTAATTATTCTCCTCTTTATTTGTATCAAATAGTAATTTTATGCCATGAGATGTCTGAGGGTTGCTGATGCAGAAAGTCAAGGGAATATAAACAGTGTTTGTGAACCCAAGCTATAGGAAAAGTAATATTTGGAGCAAATGACATTACAGCCTGGCCTTGGACACTGCCAGGGATCCAGGGGCAGCCACAGCTTCTCTGGAAAATCCATTCCATCTCCTCCCCAGTCTCACAGGGAAGAATTCCTTCCCAATATCCAAGCAGGTCACCTCAAATGAGAGCAGAGGGAGAGGAACTCAAGAAAACTTTTTCCATCTTTCCTCCAGAGCAGCTAAAAATCTCAGCACAAGATTCTCCTCCTGGGGTAGGTAGGTGGGTAAATGTAATGCAAACTGCACAATCACATTTGTGTCCACCCAAACTAAATGGCTTAACTGTTTTTTAAGGTTTTGGTACACAATATATTTTTTTTTTGAACTCTAACAGTGTAAAATCTGTTAATAGCCTGCGTGTAGAGACACAGTCCCTGTTTAGCTGCTGTTATAAGGAAACAAATTGTAATTCTTAATTGAATTCTCCTATGGAACCACTAACAATATAAATTACAATGTCATTGGAGTAAGAGGGGGGAAAGCCCTTTTTACAAGCCTCAAGATGATAATTTATAAATAAAGTAAAACCAAGAAGCCTTAACGAAAAATCCCTATGGAATCTGACATTAATAGCCTTTACTTTTAATCTGATACAATAAATCTTGCAGCCATGTATCCAGAAAAGAAATAACAGAAACCAGGCCAAGCTGGAGGAGATATGGGGGAGTTGAAGAGAAACATTCTTTTTCTTTAATTAAAAATATATGGTGATTTTCTGGTATTCGAGTCAAAAAGTTGTTGCTGCCAATTGCTTTGCTCCAAAGAGAGGATTTTTGGTTGGATTCTTTGCCTAAAATCTTCCAGATCCACATGTGCTTTGGAATTTTCAGTATTCATTTTGTAGAGTTTGTGTTCTGGCCCCACTGCTGTAATTGCATGAGAATCTCAGATTTTCAGCTGCCTCGTGAGCTGCAGTGGTTTAAAAGGAAATCTGAATATTCAATATTACTTATTTTTATAATAATACTAATTTTTGAGAGGTCTTTTTCTTTTAATTGTTGCAAAGATACTTCAGAAATTTGTCCAGAGAGAGGATACAGTAAATGGTGACCAAGAGGAGAGTGAAAAATGTGGTGCCCTGTGACATTTCTCCCAAAGAATTAAGCAACTTCATCCATTCCATATGTCACCCATCAATTAGAACTAGAGAGTTTCATGGTCTCTGGGTATTGCCAGCACTCTACGTTCAAAGATATTCATTTAGAAATTAGAAAGAAATGGAAAAATCTTAAGATTGTGACAAAAATCAGCACGTATTTGCCTCTTTATTTGTCTATTTTGAGGATGTTTCTAAGACTATTTAGATTGGGCCTGATTTGCTCCATAGAGACCAGGGCTTGGATTTCACTTTTATTTTTCAGAGATCAGTAGCATTTTGTCCAATCTTGGTTTTTTTAAAAGTCTTAACTTTATTAAAGAGAAATTCTACCTTCTTTTTAGGGTTTGTCTTTATTCTAAATGGTATGAAAGAGCTCAGAGTATGTACATATCTCCAGTGTAAATAGTATGAAAAAGCACAGAGTAGGTACAGATTTCCAACCTTTCCAGGTTTGCCAAGGCTTTTTGTGGATAATTTTTAATAACAGCAACAGGAAAGTGGCAGAGTCTCAAGTCTGCTCCTAAACCAGAGCAAGCTGAGAAACCCACAAAATAAACATCTGCCTTGACTTGTGCATTCTGGAATGTAAAAACATCTGACCAAAATCACATTAACTGAAGAATAAGTGTTTAAAAAAAGAGAAATTCCGCGTTTTTCCAGCAGTGCAAGGAGCCAGCATCACCCTCTTGTGATCACAGCACTGGGCTGTGATTGCCCAAGGATCTCAAAAATCATCCCAGCCCTTAAATCATGGGCTGTGTCAGGGCCCTGAGCACCACCCATCCTGAACACTCTGATTTTTAGCTCAGGCAGATGCAGCTCATCCCAAATATTTCTCTGGACAACTCATCACCACCTTGTTTCAAATCTGGATGTTTCCCGTGTGCTGCATCTGATGGTGAATTTTTATTTTTTTTTTTTTTGTTTTAAAAGCAATACAAGCAATAATCTAAAGCTCACTTATGAGGCCTGCATAAAATGCTGTCTAACAACCAAGTACAGTAAATTAAACATGATACTCATTACATAAATACAATTATATTTATCAGCCTTTTATAACCACACAAAGCATTTACCAGTAAGAGTTATTTTGGAGTAGATAATTCCCAATTAACTTTTACTACTTTATTTTTGCTAATTTAGTTAGAGTTAATTTTTCAAATAAAATAATAGAAAAAAGAAGCTGTATCAAATGGCATCTCTAACTATTACACTGGAGATGAGATATAATTAAAATGTTATGTATATAGAATTGCAGCTGATGGGAACCTCAGCTTAAACTCTTATTTTTGTCTTTATTTGATTATTGCCTGCTCTGCACAGAGAACATGATTGAATTGTAAGATGGCTGGGTGCCCACAGTGCCAGGATTTGGAGAGGGAGAGGAAAAGCTTGGAGGGAAAATTACCTGGAAATTCAAACAGGTCAAGGCATGACCTTAAATGTGCTGAGGAGTCCTATGAAAGCCCTCTTCTGATGATGTAATTTTTTTTCTGTAATCCTGGCCGTGTCTGTGGGGTTGGGAATTCTTGGAATTCCACTGCTCCATGGTGGGAATAGTGGTGTGTAGGTGCCTTTCTACTCTGGGGGTTGATGGAACCCCCACGTTAATTATTCACCTGTTAATGAATTTATTCACCTGTTAATAACCCTTGTGCTTCCACTGCCCAGTTTGTCCCCAAGCTGAGCATCACCCAAAGTTTGGGATGTTGGCTCTATACCAGGGAATGTCCTCGTGTCTCAGCCCAGCTCAGTGAAGGCTCCAAAATTGTCACCAAAACCCAAAGTCCAACGAGCTGCATCACTTGGGCGAGGTGTCCTTTGCAGTTTTTCGTGTCCTTTGCAGTTTTTCATGTCCTTTCCAGTTCCTTGTCTTCCCAAGGATAGTGGTGAGTGACAGAGTCTCTCTTGGGATGAGGAATACTCAGGGAATCCCTTGACACTGCAAGTTTGTACTTTTTAAAGAAATCCTTAGAGGTAAAGAAAGGGACAAGTCTGTGAAGCCTTGCTATCTACATTTTGCTGTTCTGGTTTTCACTTTGCCTTGAAACACAAGGCTTAAAACCAACCAGAACTGAGGCTGTTGGATTTATCCATGGGAATTCTGCTGGAGAGATCCTCTGTTTTCATTTCCCTGTTCCTGAACCAGGAATATTCACAGTGTCCTCCCAAAGAATCCCCCCTGGCAGGGTTAAATGTGCAGAGAGCTGTTTGCCACTGGTGTGGCTTTACAAATTCCAGCTGAGGACTTGGCTTGGACTCCAGGGGGGTCCCCACACCCTGGAATCTCAGGAAAATGTGATTTCCACAGGGAGAGGTGCGCTGGGGACACACGGGCATGTCCTTAAGCAGAGCCTCTCTTGATTTGGCCTGTCACCGCTAATTAAAACACAAAAGCAAGGTTGCTAATTGTGTTCAGGGCAGTGTGGCTGGGAAATAAAGGAAATGTGAGCTCGGAGCCGGGAATTAATGAATTCCAGGAGGGAAGGGGGGCTTGGCTGGCGGGAAAGATCAGCTCCTTCTGAGGGCGAGGACAGTCACAGCCTCACTGCTCATTACTTTGGATGTGTCACATTTGCCAGGGTGACAAGATGTATTATGGACGAGGAGTTTTGCAGATGGAGAGAAATATCCGTGGAAGTTGTTTATTTGATTTTTTTCAGTGTTTTTATTTTTTTTTTTTTCTTCTTTTCTGCACTACCCTGTCCAACCTTGGGATAATGGAATTATTTTATGCCTTTTGCACTATCATCAGGCTCTGGATGGCTGCACAAAGGCCACTGGCAACAGAATAAGATGGCTGTAAAAAAATGCAAAAAATTGGGATAGGAGGAAAAAAAAAAAAAGGTACATCCAATAACTTGCCCTTAAATTTAAAAGGAACTAAATGAGGAACTTCTGGACAATTTATCTTGCTGTTTACAGATAACAAGTCACTTTGTTTTTATGTGCTCAGTCTAGTATTCCATAATTTATTTGAAAGAAGATGAGAAATAATGTAGATAAATGATGAAGTGTCAGGGTCTGACGCTCTTAAATGAAGCTATTATGGTCAAAGAGAAAACGTAAAACCTGCGGCTCATTATGAGAGCGTTCTACTTGTCAGTTAAGTGAAAAGGCCTGGAATGATTTCCAGTTTATTTGTCATTGCAGTTATTAAAGCTGTCTTTTTGGTGCCATGAAAATGAATTGAAGACTTTATTCGAAGTAAATTTGTACTAAAGCTTTCAGATGTATCTTATGTGAGTTCAGTGAGGCAAGAAAACAGCTTAAAAGCTGAAATATTACAAGAAGGCAACTACTGAAGTCCTGAAGCACACAAGAATATAAAGTCTGAGGAAGTTACACAAATAAATGAAGTATCTCATCTCTTGGGAAATAAAGCTGACTTTGACTATATTGTACACTTAGACAAAGAAATCAGCCCTTGTTAGTGGCAGCAAAATATTGTCTTTCACAGCCTTGTGCCTGGTGCTTACTTTTATATCAAGCTATTAATTTTGGGACCAGATTATCAGAGAAGTGGGGATTCTCTGTTCCAGAGCACCTTTAGGAATGCAATCTCTGAGTCAAAGAGAAGTGGCATCCATGGCAAGATTGGGCTTTTTATGGCCATCCTTTGGGGTGAGGCTCTATGAACTCAGGAGTCTTTTCAAACCCTGGTGATGCTCTGGTTCCAAAGTGGTTCAAGAGCAGGCCAAACCATGGGAGATAATGGGGTTGGGGACACCCAGGTCCCAGGGAGGGTCTCTCTCCCTAATTGAACAACCAAAGCATCACATCTGACTGCATGGGATGGGAGATACATTGACATTTTTATTCCTCTGGAAACAGCCTTAAAATACTTGAACCTTGTGCAGCTGGAGGGTCACAGTGAAATGTTAGACTGAAATCCAGCCAGCCCTGCCACTGAGGTGGTCACTGACACTCCTTTTATTGCCATCTCCTCTTAAGATTGTTCCTGCTGAACTGTAAATCCCCAGTTTATGTGGAGACGATTGATAGGTTTATTTTATTTCGTTCTGTTCCTCTGGATTTCCTTTCCAGCAGTCATGTTCCCCACTACTGCTTCATATTTGCCAAGACAGATTAGTGCAGTTCTACTGGGCTTGGACTGTCCAAAAGGAAATTAAGAGTCTTTTTTTATTTGAAATTGAAAGCTGTAGGAGCACTAAACTGAATGCTTAACTCCAAGCTCCAGCAGTCTTAGAGCAGTATAGTTGACACTTTATTGCAGATATTACAAATGTTATGACATGTCTTCAGGGTCAAGTTAAAAACAAAAAGGGTTCCACATTCTCATCAGAAGTAATCTGTCAGTTTTGTCATCAGATATTATAGCAGCCCTCAGTAGCAGTGTCACAGTCAAGGGTTTATCAGGCTCGGTGGTAGATGTGTACATACTCTGATTTCCAGGGGTTTATATCTGCAATAAAAATTCCCTCTAGGCTAAAACTTGGCATTCATAGCCCAAAGGGATTTTTTTAATTAAAAAAAAAGTATCAGCGAAGGTTTTTCTTGAACGATAAGAGCTCACAAAACCCAAATCTATTCTGCATTTTAAAAATACTTTAAATCTTTTAAACTGGCAGACTTCAAATATTTAAGCAGCCAACTCTCTTTACATAAGAGACCATTAAAAAGGACATCCCAGGAAGGGGATAGGTGGCGGAGCAGACAAGTGCTTTGTGCTCATCACGAGTTTAAGTGTTGAGCATTTGATGAGATGTATAATTAGCCACACATTCCTAAAGCTCTTGGTGTCTCTCTCCATTGAAAGTGTGCATGAGGGAATTAGGATGTCTGAGGCACAAATATAAATCACTTTTTCCTCACCACCCCCTGGCAGGGTCCTGCAGGATGGGGCTGATACGGCGTAAGCTGCTCGGATCAAGGCAGCCCCTCCGACACCCACGGCACAGCTGCTCCCTGGAGAAACACAGGACTCCATTTCCTGCAGCTTTTCTCCTGCTTCCTTTGTGGAAGTGACCTAAATATTCCAAGCAGGGTAGGGACGTTTAGAGGGAAAGTAACACAAGCAGAAACGCCCATGCAAATTTTGTTTAAGACCATTGACCTGGAATGTTGGTTTATTGCTCAGTGACATTGTAGAGTTTCTCTTTGAAAACTTAAGAGCAATGTATTTGATACAGAGATATTTGTGCTAAAACATCATGAAACACCATCTCTTATCCCTTTGAAAAGTCCATCTTTGCTCAGGGAGTGGTGAAACCCTGGCAGAGGTTCCCTGGAAGTGTCCAAGGCCAGGTTGGATGGGGCTTGGAGCAACCTGGGATAGTGGAAGGTGTCCCTGCTAATGGCAGAGAATGGAATGGGATGAGCTTTAACCTTCAGCCCAAACCATTCTGGGATGCCATGATTTAAGCCTTCACTTGGATCCCAAGCCCAGACTTTCTGTGCAAATGCTTTGTGTAGCAGTGTTAAGTGCTGCAGGTCCCACCTGGTTTTATTTATAACCTGTGGCTCAGGGACAAGGATAACAAACAGGATGTGTTAAAGAGTCACCAGTTCCCACAAAATCCCAGTAAAGCAGCAGAGAACAAGCTCTGCTGTGTAGCAGGAAAGAGGGGAGTATGGCTGTGATGCATGTTTTTAGCTTTTATGTTGTAATTTGACTTCCTAGGGGGAAAATGAAGGAATATGAAAAAAGAAAACCAGCCCTGTGTGGGTTCACTGGCACGTCCAGGGGGAAATTGTCCTCAAAGAAACCTGCACATGCTTCTTTAGTGCACTTGTGGAGGCACTGCAAAGATTTTCCATTGGAAAATTGAAAGGACTTGTAAGATGCTTCCTATTCTCCCTGTCTGAATTCTCCACGTGGGAATTCAGGTTGAGTTGGCACTGTCCCTTTTCCACCAGGAGCTGTTTCTGAGAGTCACCAAGAGACTGCCAGGAAATGAGACTGGTGCCCAGGATGTTCTCATTTGGGGGTGATTTATTGCATATTTTTATTATTTTATTTATGTCTGATGGTTGTCGAACTCCTCCACAAATTAGATTTATCTACCTGTCCAGAATCCCAGGAGCCTTTGTGAGCCTGGATGTGGGTGAGCAGAGTTTGGTATATTTTCACTGACCACTGTGACCTATTTCCTACCTGCCCTGTGGTACAAATTACCCTAATTTTGGGTGACAGCTGCCCACTTACTGCTATTAGATCCCTGGAAACACCAAATATTCCCTAAATCTTCTGTATCAATCAGACCAAGACTGATAATGACAGGTTTGATGCCCTGTACTGGGCCATGAGACTGATGAGATAGAAGGAAGAAGAATTGTCTCAAGGGAAGCAAATGGTTTCAGTAAAGGGCCATAAATGCAAATTTAAGTACTCTTTCTAGTAATGCTGGTCTATTATTACAGCCTAAAGGAAGTTCATTTAATTAATAATTAAGCTCTTCAAGTTACTCTTAGCATTAATTTTAGTGTCAGGAACGGCCAGGAATTTGTTTTATGATCGGCTGGGAGGGAGGAGTGACAGCAGCAAAAAAAAAGGTGAAAGTTTTGCCAAAACCATACACCAAAAAATGTCAAAATCAACACCAAAAAATACCAAACCCCTGTGTTCTGGGAAGTCTCAGCAAATCATGTGTGCTGATTAAAGACAGAGAGAAAAAAGCAAAGTCCACATTAGAAGACTGGGTATCAAACAGGCACCACAGTTTCTCTTTGCTTTGATGGCACAGCACAGAGGTGATAATTATCTTTTAGAGAAATTCCCTGCCAACAAAATTCCTGATAGCTCCAGATGATCTTTGGCAGGCTCTCCAATTCCACAAATTCCACGTGCTGCAATGAGAATTAAAACCCAGTTCCCAGGTCCTCCCTGTCCAGTGGGTGCCACCAATGGAACGTTCTGGATCAGCATCCTGGACAGCACTGGGATCCACATGGGGCACTGCCACCCTCTGCAAATGGCTTTTCCTGTGCTCTGGGAAAAGTTTATTCCCTCCCTGTTGCTTTTTCCAAGCCTTAGTGGTGATGGTTTTCCCACTGGGAATATCAGGATCATAACCCACAGAAGCATCAATGAAGTGCTTTGGACTTTCTGCTACAGAAATGCAAA
The DNA here is from genome assembly GCA_013400855.1 of Buphagus erythrorhynchus. NCBI lineage: Eukaryota > Metazoa > Chordata > Aves > Passeriformes > Sturnidae > Buphagus > Buphagus erythrorhynchus. The sequence goes on from VZTT01000069.1 coordinate 32,406, forward strand.
ATTTTATTGATGGTATATTTTTTTTCCCTCAGATTTTCTTTTCTTTTTAACAATTTAAATGATTAGGAAAGGCTTGGTGTTGTTCCCTGTTTTCTCCATGCTCCTGTTTTCTCCTCTTGTGTTATCTGGGGTTGTGATTCACAACTTTATTCAGTTTTCTCTTTAACTCCTGATTTAACTTGGCTCAAAACCTCTTTGTGTATTTATCCCACGTGATACAGAGCAATTCTATCTCACATCACTGTGTAGGGGTAAACAGTTGTGCCTTCTTTGGTGCAGAAAGGAAAAATATATTAATTAATATTATTAATTGAAATGTACTAGTTTCGGAGGCTGATTGGTTTCTGCCCACCTGAGTGAATATTTTGGAGCATAAACGTAATGCTATTGTTGAAGAAAAATATTCAGATCTTCTATAATTCACAGTAATCAATAAATTATAACACCATTTATTATTGCTATAAATATAAACTCTGAAAGATTAAGTTTTTCAGGCTTTTTTTTTTTTTTTGCTGGATGGGGCTGTGAAAATCTGGGTTTGGGGAGCTGAGCACCAACCCTTGCTGCTGTGCTCTCTGATTGATCCAAGGAATGGAAGATTTGGGTTGAGTTCTCATGAGCTGTGAGACCATGAGCAGTCTGACTGCACAAAATTAACAACCCACATGCTTGGGGTCAGGGTCAAAGAGAGTTTTTTATTTTATTCCATGAGGTCATCAGAGAAGGGACATAAAAAGCTGGTTTTTTTATATTTTTTTTTAGCCCATGTAAGTGAATAAAAGCAGAATTGAAGCAGAGTTGTAGTACAAGAGGAAAATGATCCAATAATTCAGAACAATCCAAGGATTCAGAATAAAGGAATAAAAATATGAGTAGAATCATAAAATAACCTGAGTTGGAAGGGACTCTTAAGGATCATAGAAGTTCAACTCCTGGTCCTGCACAAGGCAGCCCAAAGAATTCCACCAACAATAAATTCTAATAATTCTAATAAATTGTGATCACATAATTCTGAGGGTTTTTCTACCAAAATATTCAAAGGGGAAAATATTCTGGATCCTACTCTCTATTAGATGTTCCTCAGTGTTGGCTTTTTTTGGGAGGTTTTGAACACCATGGGGTGTTTTTTTGGGAAGGATGAGGAAGCTGCTCCTTCCCAGGATAATCTCCTCTGTCTGGTGTTTCTCAGACACCCCTTCTGGTCCAGCCTTTCTCACCAGTTCTATTGCCTGTGTGCACAGGCATCATTCAAAATAGAAGGAAAAGTGCTGTTAAAGAATTTCTTACCTTTAAAATCTTGAAACTTCTCTACAACTTTTCTTAGCATTGAAAAAGCAATTAGTGAAATGGGCAGCATGGTCACATATCTGTGTCCCTGTGAAGTATTTTCAGGAAGTAAAATAAAATAGTTTCTTAAAAGTTTGGAAAGCCCTAAGATAAAATTAGAAGTTAATTTTCCAGGCAAAATTTAAAGATGGGACACATTTAAAATTTTGTTTTCTTACAACAGGATTTCCACAGAGAAGGGGATTTGCATTGCGCAAATATGCAGATAACATTGTGAAGCAGGTAAAGGATCTAATTAGTGATCTCATGTAAAAATTATTTGTTATTTCAGTGCCCTGAGTGGAGCCCCAGTGGCGCTGGCTGCCCTAAAAAATGTCACATTAATGGAGTGAACCCTAGTAAAAAACCAGATCCAGAAGCATCCAACTCCCAAGGACGGGAAGGAGTGAACGATAAAAGTCTGTGACATTTGGCTGCTGTTGATTTATCTCCAATTCAGGCTACTTAACTTAACTAAACTTAAATTAACTCAACTCAACTTAACTTAACTTGACTTAGCTTAACTCAACTTAACTTAACGTAACTTAACTCAACTTAACTTAACTTAACTCAACTCAACTTAACTTAACTCAACTTAACTTAATTTAACTTAACTTAACTTAACTTACCTTAACTTAACTTAACTTAACTTAATTTAACTTAACTTAACTCAACTTAACTTAACTTAACCTAACCACAGCCGGAGTATTTGCTCAAGCCCTGAGCTGACAAGAGCAGAGCACTGGCCGTTATTCCTGCTGGAGAGTCAGGGGTTTGATCCATCCTTCCTGCAATTCCTTGAATTCCCAAAGCTTTTCAGGCGGCCTCCTCAAGGACAGCGCTCACGTCCCCGCGCTGCGGTGACAGATGGGATACAACGTGTCATGTGATGGATAACGCCGGAGCCACGGCGCTTAATCCCTCTAATACTAATAGCAGCATTATCATAGAGATTTATGAGAATGTCAGCTCCAAGTTCCCAGTTCCATTCACGGGTTTTTTAAAAACTTCAGCTGCAAAAAACACGCATCCATCCCATTAATTCTAATTATCATGGTTCATCTTCTCAGCAGTTTTGTACTCCGGAACCTTTCAGTGCAAATTAACGTACCAAAAAAGTGTATTAATTAATATTTGTAGCTTTTAATTTCTGCGAGAGTGTTGTCTGGAAGCAGCTGGCAGTACAGGGCCACTGCTATTGAATCTTTGCCAAACAAGTGCAGATGTAATTTTGTTATCTCTTGCTTAGTCATTTACGCAAATTAATTTGAACAATTAGCCTTTTACTGGTCCTTCATGAATCATGCAAAAGGGATCTGCCAAAAAATTGCTACTTGACAGAAAAGAATTGGTTAATGTTGTAAATCTTCCAAAAAGGTATTAGTGTGTTTGGGATAAAGGAGAACTTCAGGAACAATCTTAGTGGTTTTATTTTTCTTTTGTATGCCTTATCTATTCCACTTATTGCTGAGGAACAAAAATTCTGAAATAAGAGTGAGCAGCAGAAATTTGGGAACTTTTGGATGAATACCAAAAAAAGTGAAGTTCCTTGCCTGGAAGCTGCCTTGACTTCACTTCATGCAAAGCTGTGCTGATGTTCTACAGAGAGGAGGTCAGTGCTGAGGTCACTCCAAAATGAACAGATTTACTCATTATTAGAAAAAACACCCAAATCTTTCTTTCATTTCTTTGGACATCAGTGTAAAGGAAGTCTGCTACCTCACACAAATGTCTCTCCTCTAAGTAGAAGAGGCTTCCACATAAGAGCTCAAACTTTTATTTTACTAATGTGAAGAATCTTATCTCCTCTGTGGAGGCTGGGTTTGAATGACAGGAAACTCAGATGTTTCATTGCTCTTTTCTTAAATACCAAACTGATTTTTCACCAGATAATCAAACTTACCAGCAGACGGTGCCATCCAGAGACTGAGTAGTACTGTCAATGGAAATCTGTCTCAGTTGCTGTTATTGTAAACACCCTCTCCTATTTTTTTCCTCCACATTTTTACATATATCCTTTCAGTTGAAATTGTATTGCACAAATCTGGGCTTAGTGATGGATATTCCTAATTTGCAGCTGAGTTAATTGTTACCCATCCCTCTCATTTCAGTGCTGAGGCAGTTCTCGCAATTTTGGAAGGTATGAGCTGTAATGTTCTCTAGGTGAATTAAATAGAATTAATGGTCAGCTGCATCCAGAACCATATAGCCAATATAGTAATAATACATAGATATATAAATAATGATAATGCTGATATATTTAAATAAAACATTACAGTTTTGTCCATCTTGTTGTCCATCTCGTCACCCATCTCGACAGGTCGTTGATCCTTCAGAAAGTTTTTCTTGAGGCAGCAACAGGACCATCCCATTTTGTCTGAAATTTTGAGTGCAGCTGTGGGAACAACTTCAGAATTAAATATTTCTTTTGTGGCAATCACACCGGAGCTCAAATGAGCACTGACTCCTCATTGCAGCCCCGTGCAAATTCCATCACTCCGGCAGGGTGAGGTAGGGGTCCCTTTCCCTCTAATTGTTCTTTTCCAAGCTGCGATTTCACAGCCTGCATTGTTATTTCCATTTGTCCATCTGATTGTGGAGAGAAGAGACCAGATGTTGTGTGACAAATCATAGCTATTTGCAATCTGTTGGAATTCTTATAAATTGTACCGGGGATCATTTTCTGATAACTGATCCTGCAATCACTTGTGCACGTGCATCACTTAGAGCACGAGACGTCCTATTGAAGATTGTGGATCTATTCATGTGCCTCAATTAAACACGCACCGCGGGCATTTTGTGGGAATGTTTGTGGTGGGAAATCCGCGGATATTTGGAACTCGCCCGTTCGATTCAGCGCCGCGTCGATTTCCATCCCATCAAACCCCACGTTATTGTTGCACCGTAAAACTTGAAATCAGCTCACGGTTTTTATTATAATTAGGGTACGTAGGGCTCAAAATTTGGCTGGAGTTTATCCTGCGGCAGAGTGATCCAATTTTGTTTGCTAAATCGTAATTCCCAACAAATAGTTCCTTCAGGAAAGTGCATCCAGCCCAGCCCTGTTATCCATCTGTTTTTAGGGGCTGTGGCTAATCAGAGAAGTGGTCTCTCACTGCCACACTGAGAAGAATGAAGTTAGTTCCTCTGTAATTGAAAGTATCAGTAGTAAACTTGGCTGGAGCTTGATTAATGGTATATTAAAATCAGAGTCTTCGTGGTGAGTGCTAGATAAGGAGTTTTGGGCAAATTACTTGGTTACTGGGAAACCTTTAAATTTTAATCATGGAGACACTTCAGCATCATTAGGAACTGAAAAAGACAATGGGCACTGGGAGGAAGTTATGTGAATTGATGTGCTTTTCAATCTCTTCTTCTGTGGGGCTGTTGAGTGATGCATGGGCTGCAATCGAGGATCCTCTTGCTCCCCATGCCCCTGATTGCTGTTGTTATAATTTAGTGTTATCCAGTTCTTTATGATCATGGAAATCAGATGAGTTATTTGCAAAAGATGGAAGGTTTTAGCATAAGAAAATGTGGTTTAAGAGCCTGGGTTGTCTCTGCAGTTTGTCTGGATATGGGGGGAGGCTGCACCCTGTGTTTAGAAGGAGTGGAAATAGCAAAACAGGCTCTTTAACACACATTTATTGTTTAATGTGATAATAATACAAATCTCAAACCTACATTTACACCTCACTTTGAGATCCATTCTTGTCTAGACAGCAAGTGCATGCCTGTGCCATGCATGGGCTCATGTATGTGGTACCTGTGATTATCTGTATTTATATATAGATAATATATTTCCTATCTATATTCGTTAGCTATATATTTATCTATATTTACAGAGACATGAGGTGCTGCAATAGCACTTTATGAGGATCCACATGGGATGTAAACCTCTCTCCTGGCTGACAGATCCAATTCAGAGTGCCAATAAATCTGGTGTACCCAAGCCCTCACATCTTTTGGTCCAAACTGGGATTTTGGAGCAACTCTAGAGATGTCAGGATGTCATTTCCAATGTCATGGAATAGACAAGAAATACTCAACATACTTAAAGTGACAGCAAGGGATGAAAAATTCCCCAGATTTCCCAGGGAAGTATACGATGGAATTGAGTTTATAAAGTGACCACTGTAATTTAAAGTAATTTGTTTGCCCACTACCAAAGAAAAACCTTTCTGCTTCCTAAAAATGTCCTTCAGACATATTCTCTTAATAGCCTGAATTAATCTGTAGCCAGTTAATGTTTGCACCAACCTTGACTAGTGATTTAAACTAGTTTTAGCCAAGTCTTCATTCATTTTAGTGACCTAAATAAATGACTTTTTTCATTCTCATCACTTAAGAGAGGTTGGACTTTTCCCCAAGTATCCCTTTCCATATTTTGATGAATTTTCCTCCTGCCTATGAGCAGTCTGCAGCACTAGGCAACCCCAACATGGTGCTTGTAGAATAGTGGGAATATTCTCCTGTTTTTAAAGAGAAAATTATTCCTACCCCATCTTAAGATGCACCCACCATTTGTGCTTATGGGGCTGTTGCATCAGTGATTTATACTCAGCTCTTTGCCTTCTTCTTCCATTTCCAAAAACAACCTCAAAAATAGCAATTATTCATTCCTCAATTCCTGAGCTGGAAGTTTTGTACTACTAAATGTCTGTCATTGAAGTCCCCAGATCATTTCATTTACCTGTCGTCCGAAATTCCTTGGAGTCAGCGCTGCCTTCCAAATTCATGTCAGGAAAAACAATGTAATTGGTGTAGTCGCATCCTCTGTCAAATTAATTATCAAAATTGTTAAATAGGATCAGTTCTGACACCTGAGCACTGCAGGATTAGCAGCGATTTGTCCAAAGTCACTTTGGAGTGCTGTGAAGGAAAAGGTCTAAATCCCACTGTGCTCTCCAGAGGAACATCCATTTTCTTTCTAAAGGAAAATGTGTACTAGGGAATTGTAGGCTGGGAAAAGTGTTTTATTTCCAGCAAAGACAGAACTTGCTGCAACAAAATATTTGCAGAAAAAGAAACTTCATTTTGCAATATCTGCACCAGTCATTATTGGAGAAGCTGGTTGGGAACGATCCCTGTTCCTATGGGATGCAGGAATCCCAAATCCAAGCTGTAGGCCTTAAAAAGGCACAGCAACAATCTACAAGGAGATCTTTCCCTGGGAATATCCCATTCACCCATTCACTGAGTTTCTTGTTGATGCAGATTAGAAAAATTTTTAAAATGAAGGGAATTTTCACGTACAATACCATTTTCCATCCAAAATAGCCACAGGCTGGAATTTGTGCCACAAAAAAACAAACTTCCAGACCAAAATGTGAGAGAAAGAGACATATCCAGGCATGGTGAGTTGTGCTTTTTTATTTTTTTCTGCTTCTTTTAATAGATAATGTGTAGTCAGGAATTGAGAGTAGTAGAACAAGTCCTAGGGGGTTTATGGATTTAATGGAAGGGGATGAAGTTGTTGTGGGAACATATTGCTTATTAAATTTTCTCATTCAGATGTTTATTGTATGATTTATGGTGACTTAAGCTTATTATGTGCCCCTTTTTAATTTGTCATGTAATGATTGTGCATATGTGTGCAACCAATAATATACCCAGAACAGATAAAAACACTGGGAGAAGCTCCTCTGATCAACCAATTTACATTTGTTTACAGTGCAAGACTTAAATTTCACTAGTATCAGGTCATTCCATGGCTCTAGATCTATAGAATATGGAAATATGGTACGTGCAGAACAGATTTCACAAATATTTTTAAAGGTCAGGATTCACTATGGCGTTTGCAGGGAGTTTTGGATTTCACACGCCTCATTTTATGTGTGCACAGCCCAGTGGTGAGCTGAAAACTGGAGAGAGATCTGAGGCCTCTAAAAATGCAATGCAATGCAATGCAAGGCTTTATCAGCCTTGTAGAAGAGGAGTGTCTGTGGGACAAGCTTGGGTTATTTATCAGCTTCAAAATTTCCATAAGGATGTCTGAAAAGTTGGAAAGAGAGTCTGTGTTAAGGGGATGCTCAGCAGCTGCAGGAGGGGCTGGAATTCTGCCTGATGGGAAGGCCTGGAATCAAGGCATTACATGGGGTCACTTCCCAAACCCACTCCTTTTTTTACAATAATAGCAATTCAGAGCTCACTTAGCCATTTTTCCATTTTTTTCCCATTTTTT
>VZTT01000071.1:0-16405 GCA_013400855.1 Buphagus erythrorhynchus
AAAAAAAAAAAGAAGAAAGGCTTTATGGTTCAATAAACTGCCATATTCTGACAGGATAATGCTAGCATCTGATTTTTAGGGCAGGCCAAAGGCTTTTTCTCCCCATAAAAATCTTGGGTTCAATTTAAAAAAAAAACACCCTCTCAAACCACCTTCTGTTACCCCAAGAACTCTTAAGAATTCAGTAGGTACCATTATGTAAAATACTCATTTTACACTGACCTTTGTCCCTGGTGTGTGTGCAGCACTTTCTGCTATTTGAAGTGGGGAGAGGTGTTTTGGTGTGGTTGCCTGCCTCAGTTCAGGACATAGGAATATTTTTTGCTGCAGAGAATGGTTGTCCTGGTGTGTGGAGCAGAGCAAGGTCATCTGGAGCAGCCTAAGGAAGGGAATAAATCAATGAACCAAGCAAAGGCAGTAGCTGGTAACTAGCTAAGAATAAAGAGTCAGGCTTGGGTATGCAATGTTCACTGTCAGCAAGCAGAGCTTGAAATCCTCAAGCCAAATGGTGAATTTCTGAGCTCAGGACAGCCTTGGAGGAAGTGGAGTTGTTATAGGATCTCGGGATGCTGTGGTCTGAGTGAAGGTCAGCTCCAAACAGCATTTGCTGACAAGTGCAATAGATGAGTTGCTGTGTGAGCTGGCTTTAATGGGTTTGTATGAAATAAGAAACCTGAGTGTTGTTAAAGGGTTTTGTGTATGAAGCCATTATCTCTTGGTTTTGTAGCCTCACTGTTTTTGCCTGGCTGGACATGGCAGAAAACCTTGTGGATCTCTTTCTGACCCATCTGGTGGGTAAGAAAAGACCAGAGTGCCTGACTGCAAGGTTTCCAGCCCAGTGAGCAACCTGAAAAGAACTGGATTATTCAAATGCACTATTAAAACCCTATAGATACTCTGGGAAGGAAGTAGCACATGTGAGGTTTCTTGGGTGCTTAGTCTGGTTTTAGATTAATGTATTGCTCTTTTATTTTAAGTGGCTGCTCTGGTCACGTAATGCTGCCTTGACATACTTGCTTTCAGATGTTGGTAGCATGCACTGGACCAGGGCTTGATCCAGCTCAGTAGAAAAGTAAAATAAAATATTCCTGATCTGTTATAAAGTCTCAGATTGCTCCTTGCTGTACTTGCCCCCATGGGGCTCTCCACTGTTTGTCCCGTTAGCCTTCAGGCTCTGGTCCTTGCCATCCCTCACTCATACCCTGACCTCTCCTGCTTTGGTAGCTCTTCTTTGCCCACAGGGAAGGTGACTGAACTGCCTCCTGCCTTGCCCCCCTCCTGTCCCCAGGGTTCTGTTCAGCTGTAGCATCTCAGTGCTGTGCAGCACTGTGAGGAAGATGCACAGGTCTCTGGCCAAGCTGAGGGCTGGTGCTTACAGCCAAGCAGCTGAACAGCATCCTCCTGTGAGAAATTACAGGGATCTCCCAAGCTATTACTGTTCTGATGCACCTGGGTGATATTCTGGGGATTTCCCTTTTGGCAGAGAGGAACTTGCAATACAAATGAGCTTTGGCTGCAATAAAGAGAAAAAAGAAAAAGCAGTTGATAAAGTATATTATCTCCTCAAACTGTGATTTGGGCATGCTGTTCTGCCAGCAATCTTCTGTGTGGCCTTATGAAAGTTGCTTCTGTGCATCAACCCCCCCTTGCACTAGTAGTCCAGGGCAGGGTTTGTCACAGGGGTATTGTCGGGATAAATGCAGCTGAGGCCCCAAAGCATTATGGTGGCATGGAACGCTTCACTGTCTTGATTGATTGACTCCAATAAACAGGATGTCTAAGTCACCAAGTTCACATCACAGGACATCTCACTTTCACCTTGATGAAGTAGATTTTCTTAGCTTGCCTGGAAATTGTGTTGATATTCTAAAGCAGAAAGCAAAACCAGCCCCAGAGTCCAGCGCATAGAGACAAGAAAGGTTATTTTTAACAGTGTGGGAAGTGCTGTACTTACAAGGCTAATGCTACCCACGGGACGTGCCTTGCATTTTGCTTAACAGAAGCAGAGCCCTCTCGAGTTACAGAGCTGAAGGGGAATAGCAAGCTGGTGTGCTAATAATTCCCATGTTACTATTTTTAAAGTTCTGTCTGCGTTGTCTGTAGCATTGTTACTCAGCAGTGCCTCCCGATGCCAGGTTACTTCAGGCAAAGTTGGTGTTTGCACTTAAATCTGTATTAATTCACTTGTTTTTTGTTTGCTTCCCTTCCCCTCATTATAGTCTTAAGCACTTGTACATAAAAAAAAATAAACAAACAAACAAAAAACCCCAAAACATAAGCTTGTAGCCAGAAACTTGAATTTGACAAAATTCAAGTTTGTTGTCTTGTTCAAATACTCAGAGCTGCATTTACAGAGTCTCAGCACCCTTCACTTTAGTTGTGGGTACACAAAATGACTTCTCTAAATTTTTTTTCCTTGATGGCTCAATGCTCTCCTAGTTAGCTTGTCTGTGAAAACACCATTGAACATGCTCAGGCAAGCTGATGGGTCAAATAATTAGAGGTAAAAAGCTGCTTTTTGCATGTCTGCCCTGGTCCCCAGTGGAGGCTCACAGGGAGGCTTGGTCTGCTGCTGTGGGGCTTGGTGGAGCCTCTGCTCTGCTGGCAAAACTGCCTGGGAAGTCTGGTTCCCTTGCAAAGGCTCTGGTGATATGTACCAGCAACTGTGAGGATGCCCCTGAAAGGAGAGCTGCTGGAGGAGCAAACAAGGCTGTTATCAGCAATAAAAGCTGAAACATTTGTGAGAGTCCCTCTGAAAGAAAACACATTTTCTACAAGAGTGGAGAGAGCCAAAGTACAGCTTGTTCTCTGCAGTAATGCTGTTTCTTACCCCTACTGTGCACAGGGAGATTCCAGCACATCCCTTGCCTGTCAGCCTGTTGGTGCCATGATAAAGCATCACTTACCTGGAGGCAGCAGGACTGCTGACTTCTGCTATGTTCCTATAGTGACAAGCAGCCTTCCCAGGTGCATGGAGCAAATAGGCAAGGGGGAGAGCTGAAGGGGAAAGGAGGCAGCTCATTTTTGGGGTCTCAGGGGCAGAAGGTGTGAGAGGCAGAGTAGGGAGGTGGGAACAGAGAAGTCCTTACATGTTGAGCATTCTTGCTGCAGCCTCTGAAGCCCCTTGCTGTAGTCTCCTATCTGCCAGCACACAGAGGTGTAATATAGTATATTGCATGGGTTGGACTCGTTGATCTTGAAGGTNTGATCTTGAAGGTCTCTTCCATCTGCCAGCACACAGAGGTGTAATATAAAGCTTATACCAGTGCACCATTCCAGGTTTCATTTTTATTCCACAGGGGGTTAAATTATTTATGTGCAGCACAGCAACAGCTGAACCTGCTGTTAGAAGGTACCTTGTAAGACCTTTTAAAATATTTAGTACTTACCAACAGATCAAAGCAAACAAGCAGGAGTAGCTAAAGTGTTGAAGATGCACTCAATTTTTAAACAGTTAAAACAAATTAGGTAACACTTCAGAAGAAAAGTGTGCAGAGGCCATTTGCCTCATACCAAGTGGTCTGCACAGTGACAAGAGACCATCTGGCTGATCTGGATTTTTTGTGGGGCTGACTGCTCAGTTAAATGGACAGTGCTCTTAGAATGGTGATCCTGTAGATTCAGCTGCTTGGCAGATCCTGGGTCTGTATTTTGGTCAGCCACAATGGGGACCAGGCACTTTCCTTTATAAAGATGCATCTGCTGTGGGCAAATCTCACTGTGGTATGTCCTTGTAGACCTACACTGGAGTTCTCACTCTGCCAGCTTCCCTCTATTTTCCCTTCTGCGTGGGTGGATGTTGCCAAAGCGAATGGATAGTGATCATGCTTCCCCTAGGCAAAGAAAATAGAAAACATTCTCTGGCAGCTTTCTTGATTTCTTATTCCAAATTTGTGTTTTTCTTATCAATATTCAGGGTGCTCTGTATATTCTCAGGGTCTATATCTCATAGATCTCATATAGGCCAGTGTGAGACTAAGTAGATTCAGGAAAGCTCTGTTCTCATTAGGGGTTGTGAAGCAGCTGGACTTGCCCAAGATAATGCAGAAAGTACAGGGCAGGGGATTTTGCCTCCAAGTTTGCTGTTTATGTTATTCTTCCTGGCTGCTGCCACAGGAGCTTGGTACTGTGCCCCTCCCACTCTTGCTGGTGGCATCCAGAAACAGCAAGGGGCAGCTGGCTGTGTGGCTTTACAGCACCTGGGTGGGAGCAGTGGGTATGACTTACTGACCTAAATCTTCCAAGAAAGGCCAATGACTTTTGTAGAATGTAAAACAGTGATCTTGGGCCCCTGCTGGGAAGGAGGAAAAAACCAAACAAACTCAACACCCAGCTCAGGCCTGGATGCAGAGACAGCCCTGTTTAGAGCATCTCTTCTCTGTTCCACTGAAGCCAAGGGGCAGGAATAGCTCTACCAGAGTCAGAAAAGGTTGTTGGCTCGGTGGGTGGACTGAGGACATCTCTTCACCTGGGTCTGGACTGCCAAACACAGGCTGCCCAGGACAGCTGCCAGCCATAAGGATCAAGGATGAGGTTAGCACAGAGGGCAAGAGGGAGAGCAAATGTGTCCTAGGGAAGCACTGCACTTGAGCTTGGCCTCTCCCCACAGCAGGAGGGAACGTAATGTGTGACACTGGATTGCTCTGGAATGAAACTATATGAACAAGGTCTTGTGTTAAGCCAGAAGAGCTGTGTCTGAGAAGAAAGATGAAGATAGGAACTGATTGTGTGAGAAAGGTGCAGGGGAGAAGAAGGTGAGCAGCAGGAAACAGCTTGAGATGAAATGAAAAAAAAATGGAACAGAGTACAAGCGACATCAGATACATTAAAAATCTTGGCAAGGACTAGAAAGCGTAAAATAAGGTGTGGCTGAGGGAAAAGAAGATATAAATATTAGAAATAAATTTAAAATATCCAGGGCTGCAGAAAGAGTGGAAGATAATACAATAGCATTAAATAGAGCAAGCACTAGCACTCATTTGCTGGGATAGATTAGTGCTATATTTATTTGAGTAACACAAATACACTTCAGGCTTGCTTAAAAGGATTATATGGCCAGAGCATAGTGAGTACTGGCTGCAATAGCTGACAGTAAATAATTACAAGTGGGAGGGCTAGAGTTACTAATTACTGAAATTTCCTGACCCTGCTCATTATAAGATGCTCATTTTGGTGACTGGGCTGTAATTTTTCATACCAGCTGTCTGCCCCAGGCTGAATGTGTCTGAAAAACAGCATTTCAAGAGAACTGGGACATTTCAAGACAACTGGGATGAGACTTGGGATCATGAAGATGATGGAAGTGAGGACAGACAATAGGAGTATAAAAGCATCCCCTGCATGCCTAAGGATGAAATAAAGAAGACAAAAGCCCAGCTGGAGCAAAGACTTGAGGCAGGCTTGTAAGGGTAGCAGAGAAGGAATCCTGCAGATATGGTAGCTGCTAAAAGAAATTCAGGGTAAATATGGATCTGCTAACAGAAAGAGGAGGCAGCCATGTTTGACACAGAAAAGGATGAAGTGCTCAAGTACTTGAAAAATAGTTAAAAAGAATGCAGGACCCAAATCCCTCCCCAGTATATCAAGGGGCGATGCACACAGACTGCACCATGGCATGCTTGGGTTGGAGCCAAGGTAAAAGGAGATCTGTACTGCATAGTAAAGCTACCCAGAGGGGTTTTGAAGGTGTTTGGGGCTGAGATAGACAAAGCTGTGACTGACTTGATGTGGCTTTGCTGATAGCCCTACTGTGAAAGGGGACTGGACTGTCTTCCAGCAAGCATCTCCTTGGTTGCTCTGAAGCTATGGTGGAGAGCATTGCTGTGACTATGCTGGTAAAAGCTATGGTGACTTTTCATTTGAGAAGATTTAGTGTCTCTGTATTTTAGATTTGAAACGCAAAAAAGGCCAGGTTTTGGGTCATGATGGAGGACCCAAAACACTGTCCACCAAAGCAGCCTTTACTTCTAAATCTGTGATGACAACCTGAGGTTTTCCTCTTTGACCCTTACTCTGCTGTCAGGAATTATGTGCCATGGGCAAAATATCTTCGCTGGTGTTGCAGATGGTAAAAGAAGCAAACCAGATTTGGCTTTCAGTTGTGCTTTTCTTCCAAGGGGCAACAGTCAGCTCCATGTCTAAACTCTGGCAGGGTTTGCACATATTTTTCCCCTTTTGACATCTGAATGTTTCTGACATGCTTGGAGACCTGATAGGATGAGTCTTGAAAAACACTGGAGGAAGCAACTAATTCTTTCTCCAGAGCAGAGATTAAGTCGTACCTCATGCAGAAAAATATAGGTGAAACCAAAACAGCTGTGCAGTAAAACCCAGCAATTCTGTGTAGTAAATAAATGGAAGAGTCCTGTGGAAAAAAGATGTCACATAATAAAACCCATTCAGTAAATAAAAACAACTGACAGAAGTAATGTCTTTTTCTCTCATATTTCAATTACCCATGTTGTGGCTGGTGCCTGGCAGGTTTCAGCAGGAAAAATCTCTGCAGCAGTCTTGCACACCAGGGTCTAGTTTGCCCTGAAACCAGGAGAACAGCATCTTGATAAAAACAGCACTGGTGTATTTGTAGACCCCCTTTTAACTTAGCAGGCCCTTGGCATGTGACAAATGGGTGTAGGCAAATGGGAAATGTACCTGTATATCATCTGTCTGTGGGGCAGAAATGCCACTGACATAGTTACAGGAATTCAGAGTGGGTCAGAGAGACAGAGCCTAGTCAAACAAGCTGAAGATCTGAATCTTAGCACAGAGTGGAGGATATTAACTTGCTGCCTCCTGGAATATCACTCTTGGCCAACTTAGAGAAGGGAAAATCCTTATTCAGGTTTAAGGTCAGGAACTAGGGCAGAAGAAGGTGTGTGGTTCTTGGATTGGAGAAAAATCACCAGAGGAGCTTGTGGGGTCTGTGCAGTTCAGCAGTTTTCTGTGTGACCTGGAAAAGGGGTTAGCTGTGAGCTTGCCAACATTTGCTGATGGCATTAAATTGTTCAAATTAGTAAGAAGCAAAACCAGCTGTGAAGATATGTAGAAGAACCTTGTAATAGTGGGTGACTGAGCAAAAAAAAAAAATTGCATATGACATTCAGCATAAATGAATGTTCAGGGATGCATGTAAGAGCAAAGCAGTTATGACTCCATATATAAAATGATAGCCCTGATAAGAGCTGAGGAAACAAGGAGATATAATTCAGGAACTTGATCTGGGATTACATCAAACACCTTACACAGTGGTAGTGATCAATACTCTGTGATGGTTAAATAAAACCAACATATGAAATTTTAGGAGTTATAAACATGTTAGGGAACAAAACAGAACATACTAGTTTTTGGTAAAATAGCACCTTCTGTTCTGACTTCACTGGGTTGGTTTCCCAGACTTTTTCTTGCAGACCAGATGATGAGTGTTCATAGCCTTTATGTCATTCCTTTGTCCCAGAGAGAGAATAGGGAGGGTTAATAAAGGAGAAAATTCTTCTCCTAGTACATTGTGTAAATTTTCTTTTGATATCAAGGACTTGATTCTCTGTCAAAAGAAGCCAATTTTGCAATGTGTGGATGAACAACATGAGCCCTCCAACAACTGTTGTGGGGAGAACTCAATAGCCCCTATTCTAGCTCATCTCACCCCAAAGGTTGCATGAAGGATCCCTGTTAAACACAGTAAGGACAATACAGGTGAAAACTGATATTGGGATGAGGTTATAGCTCAAGATTATCTTAAAGTGTGAATCATCAATAAGATTGAGTAAGGAGTTCTTGGAAGAATAGAGTTGAATAGCATTGGTGGAAGGAATACTTGGAGGTCATTTAATCTAACCAATTTCTAAAAACAGCATTTTAAACATCAAAATAGGTTGGTCAGGCCTCTTTGTGATGCAGTGACTGTTGAGCAGTTTCAGTGCTCAGTCTCAGTGCAGTGAGTCCTATGTAGATCACTGTGTCTTGGCCAAACTTGTGAAGAAGTAATGAATCTTGCACGGTCAGGTTTTTTTCTGGTATCTGTTCACATTGTCTGTTTTTCACTGGGGCTGTGATGTTGGCAGTTGATGCAGGATGTTGAAATAAAAGGACAATTAAGTTGCCAGCCTGGGCTGGGAGGGTTAATGGCAAATATGTGCTACAAGCAGAGCACTTCAGGCACTTGAGCTGGTCTTGGGGAAGAAGTGATTGGGCAAGACTGACCCCCAAGTGCACTGCACAGGGAAGGCTGAGGAAAATTAACAGCTTTTCCTGTCCATGAGAGCTAGACCTTGCCCAGCTGTTGAGTGGCAGGAGGACACTGATTGAATGTCTTGTGTGTTTTCTCTGGTTGCTCTGAGAGTATCTTCCCCAATAGACATAACCTCTGGGCCTCCTTGTCTCCCAGAGAAGCTGGGCAGCATGTGGGCTTTAGGTGAGACTCTTGCTCCCTATGGGTCATTTATTTTCAGCCTCCCTTACTGTTGACCACTGCTTCCAAGGTAGATTTGTATTGGGAGTGAGGGTCAGCGTGTGTGGGGACTGGGGTGGTGTTCAAGGACAGTAGACACATGATTGTATCTTAAATACTTCTTTTGACTGCCTTCTGCGTGGTTTGTTGAACAGCATGAAGAGGCACAAATGAAATCAAGTACCCAGGTTGTGCCATGTCCCTTCCTAGTCCCCTAGCTCAGCTTCCCTAGCTCAGATGTGCTCCTGCAGCTTCCTGCTGGTGAGCTCGTGTGGCAAAATTGAGGCTGTGGATGACCTGAGGCTGAGGGCTGTGCAGGACAGTGTTCCAGGAGCTGGGCACAGGGGACAGCCAGCTGCCTGCTGCTCCCCAGCTGTGTTCTCTGCTGTGGCCCAAACAAGGGCTCATGGGCTGCCTTTAATATGTGCAAGCTTTCTGCCACCTACTCACAAAATGAAAAATTAATATGCTTATGCACTGACTAAATTATGCTGTACACTAATTCCTGAAGAAAATGTTGATAAGAGTGCTTTGAGAAAGGCTTTTTAATATCCTTTCCAAGTGACTAAAGGAATTCCAATTAGACCTTACATGTCATTTTCATTTCCCTTGTCATTGCTGTCTAATTCTGAAAAATGCTTCCATCTCTCCTGCTTTCATGTATCATCTACTTTTCTTATTTGTCCACCCATAATCCTGGTGGGTGACATGACAGCTATTTCCATGGCAAGAGCATTACAAATTCTAATAATATCTTTCACTGAAGTAGCACTTTTATCCCTGGTGGAGCTGTGCAAAATGAAGTTTTATATACATCATTTCATCACTTCATATGGTTTTCTAATCTCACATTGTGCAGTTCCTGGTTACCACATTTCTTGTAACTTGCTGGAAAAAAAACCCTCAACGCTCCTTTTTTACTTTGTGGTTTTCATCTAAAAAATTTTTCTGGCTTGGAAGTATGGTTTATTTAGGTTTTGGATTGGAAACAAAGCTATTCAGCATTTAAAAATGTTAAGAAAATGTTCCTATGTGCTAAAATAGGTTTATTTTGGTTTGTATAACAGAAAGAAAAAACTCATCCAACTCCTCTGAGTTACCCCTAGACAGTTTTACATTTGATTACTTCTATCCCATGCATCTTGACTCTGAAAAGTAAAAATGCCTTTTTTGTGCTGAAGATTTTATATTAAATAATTGTTTTATCTGCCACTGAAGCACAGCTACTTTTTGCGAGGGGTGTGGCCAGTGCTGAGCACTGAGCTGCAGCACTGTGCAGCAGCTGCTGGGATGCTGTGAAGGGAGCACAATGCCCAGGCATTAGGATACAGAGGATTTGTGGAGGCTGAATGTTAATGACTCAAAGTGCAGTTTTTCCAAGGCACTAGGCTCAACTTCTCTCAGGATGGAGGACAATGAACAAGAGATCTTCCTGGCCAAGTGTCATGGTTTTAGTTCAGCACAGATGTGGGGGGAAGGTTGCTGCTGAACAGTAGCATTAGTTTGATGGGTTTTTTGCAGTACCTGGGATTTCTTTGTCCTTGCTAATTTAAAACATGTCTGTGAAATGAAGGAAAAATGAAAAATACACGATTGCTTCTTTGGGTGTTGGCTTAGGACAAAAATGGTGTTTCCTAGAATACTCTAATAATTCTGGTCTGTGGCTAAATATGTGTTGTTTAAATTGGATAGCTACTGCTGCAGCCTCCTTTCGAGAGGAGAGAGGAACTAGAGTTCATTTGTTGAAACTCCTCTGGTACATTTGTTCTCACACAGTACTGTGCTTACCCTTGGCTGGTTTCTTATTTACATTCCTTTGATCAGGAATAATTTCACAGAAGGCAAAAGACTGACACTGCAAAATAGTGCCAAAGAGAACTAAGTAATGCACAAGGACTAAAAGTCTCCTTGTGCACTACTTTATTAAAATGCTTGTGAACTAGGAATATAATTTGAGTCAGTAAAATGTTCAGTGAGTCACTGTTTCATAGCCTCATCAACTTGACAGGGGTGGCTGTGCAATTTGCATTTTACCCCTGGACAACCTGTGAGTTCAGTCATGTCCAAATCAGAAGTACTTATGTATTTAGTCCATATTTGAGTTCATTTTTATTAATCCAAGGTTAAGTATGGATTGCCCTTTTATTCTGTGGCATTACATCACTTTTACTTTTAGTTGTCCTATATTTTGCAATGTGTAGCCCCAAGTATCCCATGAAGGGGCTATTTCACAAGCAGTAAGTACATGCTTTTTGTCAAGACATGCATAAAAGACACCAGTGAATGATGTTTGAAACCACTGAAATCTAAAGTGAATACTCCATGAAATTCTAGGTGAAATCACAGCATGACCTGTCCTGTCCATTGCTCTTGCTGGCTTTGGATCCAGGGTCCAAAGAAAAACACATGCACAGTGGTTTAAAGGAAAAGGAATTACACAATATATGAGGGCATGACACAATGTACTGTGGCACTAGACAGTGTCCTTGGTCATGCAGAAGAACATTTTTGTACAGGGGAAGCATGTTGCATTTTCAAATTCATATTGTATTTGAAAGGGAGCTGCAGACATGGTAGTAGTGTGAAAAAGCAAAGCAAATTTGATTACATGTTCAGTAGCAAGATTGCCTTCTTTTGATGCTTTTGTGTAGATGTTGAATGCCTCCAAAAGCAGAGAAGTTATCCTACAAAACCATTAATTGGTATACTGAAAGTAATGGGTTTGAAGAACCTAATTATGATGTTAGAGATAGTTATTTCTGATATTTTGTTTGAGGTCCCTTATTTTGTGCTTAAAATAACATAAAATGCAAAAGTGCTACAAATCTAATTTCAGAGAACTTGTGACTAATGACAAACATAGATAACGTCCTTGATCTCAGGGATACAAAAACTTCTGGAAAGTGATGGTCAGAACTGTGACATACAATCCCAGATCATTCTAGGATTCACCTAGATTTTTGGGAACATTTTTCCTGCCCTTCACTGCTGCCCTGCTTAGAAAAGCTGATTCTGCCATGATGGGTGCACTAGTGGCAACCCAGAAGAAAGCATCAGGCTGCTTTTGCACTGCTACTTTAATTTTCACTGCTGTTATAGAACATTTTTTTTTTAATAGCAGTCGTGTCTAGAATCAAATTGATTGAGTATCTCTGCTCTGAAAAAAGTGGCTTTCATTCTTCCTTATTCTTCCTTACTTTCCTCAGAGGAAGTACCATCTATTGTCTACTGTAACTAGCTGTGCCAAAGCATCTCTCTGTTTCCAGTCTGGGATCCCTTCCCTGCTGTTCCAGGGCAAATCTCACATTCCTAAGCAGCTCAGTTCAGTTGCCTGAACAACAGCCATCTCGTGCTGTTTAAGTTCCTTGCAGTATCAGCAGATGTGGCACAGACTCTGTGCATAGTCCATTCCCTACAGAGGAGCAGGGTGCAGTAAACCCAGCAGCTTAGGGGGACTGGAGAGAAGCTGTGGATGCCCCATTCCTGAAAGTATCCAAAGCCAGGTTGGATGTGCCTCTGAGCAGCCTGGTTTAGTGGAAGGTGTCACTGCCCGTGGTGGGGGACTTGGAAATACGTGATTTTTAAAGTCCCTTCCAACTCAGCTCATTCTATGAATCTATGATATTTAGACTGAAGAACTGGTCCCATCCTCTCCTGGTAGTATCTATCTGTGCCAGAGTCAAAATGAGGACCATGTGGATGGGTGAACCTTGGCCTTCTAGAAGGATGCTTGTCTTGCAATTCCCATTGGCAAAGAGCCTTCACAGAGGAGGTAATGGGGCAGAAAGGTGGGATTAAAGTGCTTTAGGAAATAAGGACACTTCTGGGACAAGAGGGACCTGTGCAGGCTACGCCATGGTTAAATGAGGTCAGGCTGTGCCTCTGAAAAGGCTGGGAGGGAAATAAACAGATTGGAATGAACAAGGAAATGAGGCTGCCTGTGGTCCCTCTTGGCCAGCAATGCTCAGTGACAGAGCTAGGGAAAAACAAACTCATGCTTTTACAGCAGATCTTAGTGTTTAAAAATGAGGATGGGAGAATGAGCACTCCTGGAATCAAAGGGGAACCCTGGCAGAGCAGTCATCCCAGGGACATGGTGGGAGGAGTAGGATCAGTGGGATATGGTGTTGCCAGGCTACCAATCTTACAGGAAAAGAAAGCAGGACATATTGGTGAGGGAGTGACGTTGTATTTGAAGGATAATATGAAGTGTAATGGCATAAAAATGTTCCAATGAAAAGAGGCACGCAGTGGAACCCCTAGTTTATGGTGGCATGGTTGGATTGTACTGACAAGCATCTGATTAAGTACAGAGACTGATCATCATAACAGGACTGGGCAATGTGAGGTGAGCTGCACTTGCAAAACAGAGAGCAAAGGGGACAGTTGGGCTGTTCCTCTATAGACTGGAGGGGTGCCTTGTCAGGGAAAGGTGTGGAGATACAAAATTTTGGCATGCAGTGTTTCCTGCTGTGTAGAACAACTTGCAGGAGAAGATATTAATCTCTGTTTGGACCCAAGTGGTTCATGAGACCTACTTCAGGAGGTAGCTGTCTCAACGTGATTAGATTTCAGCAAAAGCAAGCAATGTAAATTCAGAGCATGAATATTCAATTTCAAAACAGGGCGCTCTGTGGAAATGAGGCAATTTGTCAAAAAAGAAAATAAAACAACCTTGAAAACACTAGTCTAGGAAGTGACAAAATCAAGGCTTCTAAAAATTACAGTATTAGAAGCTGAGGTAAACTTTGCATTGCAATTAGAAAGAAAACATAAATCCAGTAAAATCCCTTCAAGACTTAATAAAGAAGTTGAGGCTATCACAAAGAGTGGATTGATATTTAAAAAATGGAAAAACTGCCCAAAGGAAGAGTCCATAAATTATGACAAATGAATAGGCAATTAGGAGGAAAGACAGAAAACCCCTAAAACTTGATGAGAGCCTTGCTAATGATGCTTGAGCTGTTAGTGACAAGTTCTTCAAATGCATAGGAATTGGGAAACCAGACATGGGATCAATGGGACCACTTGCTGGCCAAAGGTGCTCTCAGTGCTTCATATTCAAGATCCTCACGTGTCTTTGCTGCTGGAGAGATTCCTACACCCAATGATTTTTTTCACAGCAGGAAGGTCACAGGACCCAAATGAGGCTTGATTAAGCAGGTAAATTAAGAAGTTCCTAGGACTAGATGGAGTCTAGTCTGGACTTCTGAAGAATCTCCAAGCTGAAGCTACTGCTCCTCTGCCTGTGTGACACCTTGTTACAAGTGCCTGCTGTGGCAGCAGACTGGTGGATCTCCCCTGTAATCCCTACCTATGACATGGGGCTGGAGAGGTTTAGGGGATGTACAGTGAGTCTGATTTCCACCCTTGGCCAGTTAGCGTTGGAAAATAGAAGGTCACTGAAAATGTGGATGGGCAGAGTTGGCTTGGGAAGTCTCCATCACTGTAGAGAGATCCTGCCTTGCTGCTCTGCTCAAGTTCTGTACATGCATCAAAGAACATGGATAAAGAAGTTCTTGTTGGCACACTATAGCTTGGATCTTTCACGTTCAGAATGCCAGCCTAGATGGACCATTTCTCTAACCCAACAGGCTGTCTCTTGTGCTCTCAGACACAAGTTTTAAACCCTTGTAAATCTTTGCAAACAATGAATTCTATGATGCAGGACACTGTGCAAAGTGAAGAGCCACTGTGGGCTGCTGCCATGGCATGGCAGTCTCTCTCCTCTTGGAGTCTACCTGCTCATTATGTAGATGAATGTTTATTTTTCCTTTCTCCAATTTTGTCTGAACACTGGACAGAGAAAAAACTCTATCTGATCCCTGAGATCTTACATCTAGTTTCCCCAGACTGAAAAATCACCAAATGTAATTTGCTTGATGGTAAGGATTGGCAGAGATGTCCCAGCAAAAATGAACTTACAGAATCCTTCAGAGCAGCATGTGTTGTTAATGGGGGTTTAATTACGCAGGCATTTGCTGAAAACAAACATGACAGAACACAGATGGTTCATCCAATTTTTAGTGTACTGGTGGAGAGTTGTGATGCCAGGTGATAAAAGCAACTGGGAAGAAAAGTACTAAAAGATTTATTTCTTACTAGAAGGAAGAGTGGAAAGGTTTATGCTAGAGAGCAATTAATATGGTGCTGATCATGAAATGATACAGTCTCTGATCCTCTGGATGAAAAGAAGTAGTGACAGAACAGTCAGGGTCCTGGACCATGGGAAAATTGCAAGTGTGATACTGATAATTTAAAAAGGGAAGCAGGTGTGTTGTTTTTAACCTGTCACTTCAGTTCTCTGATAAATTCTGAAACAAATAATTACGTGATATTTTGTAGGCACCCTTGAGATAACAAAATAAAGATTACCATTATGAATTTGTCAAGAACAAAGTGTTAAACCAGTCTTTTTATTTTTTCTAAAATAGCAACCCATTGGCAGGTAAGAAAGAATCAGCAGGAGCTGGCATTTGACACTCTTCCACATGTCCTTATAAATAAACTACAGAAAAATGGTTAAAATGAAATTGTTGAGATGTAGAATCAAAATTTATACAGTACCCATTTTCTCAGGTGGCGTCAAAGGTTTGTAGTCAAAGTGATAGGATGGATCAAGATGGATTTGGGTAGTATATACTGGGTTTTTTCCTCCTTTTAGGATCCCAAAGGATTTTGATAACTTGAAGGAATTGCTGGGGAATAAAGTGAGACAGTTCAATAGGAACAAATTCAAGGTATTACCCTTGGGTAGTTAATAAATGGAAGCAGTCAATATTTGCTCTGAGGCAGCCTGATGATTCAAATAAGGCACAGGAAAATCTTTCTAAAAGCAAAGCACTAGGATAGATTCCAGAGTGGCAGTGTTGGTGATGCCTCATCACTACAAGTGGTTAGGACAAGTTAGCCAATTCTGTTCTGGAAAACATAAAGGTACAAGGTGATCCTGCTGTGGAACAAAATTATTCTGTGACTTGATTTTCTTCCCATCCTAAGTTGTTCTGACTTCTTGATTTTGAATTAAAAACCTTTTCTTAAAAACCTTTTCCTCTGTGCTCTATTTTGTGTTCTCTTTGATGTGATATGTTCTTTGAATAGTGCCACTGATACTTTTCTGCTCATCTGTTTTACCCGATTCAAACTCTTAGAAATTGTTTGCATGACACTTTCATTCCTAGTCTGCAACAGCAACCTGATAGTTGACACAATCACTGAAGAGCACGATTGCTTCAGTGTTCAATGGAAGTCTCAGCAAATAGTTAAGGAATTAGAAATACCTTCCAGTGTTGTTTTTTTTTTATTCTACCCTTTAAATATTTTATTCTTCATCTCTTCTACTTCCATCTGTTGTATTCTGTTCTCCAAAGCCAGTAAGTTTATTAGGAAAGCATTTCTTGTTCCCTGTACTGCACAGTCCTGTTTCTTCTTTAAGCACACTGCTTCCCTCTCTTGCCTGGGCTAAGTAAAGGAGGACTTAATGTAATTACTTAGTGAATTTGGAGAGAGCTTTATATTGTTAGTAACTGGGACTAGTTTAGGTGGTTGCTTTATGTCTGTCTGAGCAGAAGGAGTTAAACAGATAAAAGGCTGCTGTCTGGTCCCCTGTGTGCATTGTTTTACTCCCACAGTAATATTTTGTCTTTGACAAGCATGTGCCCACCCATTCTGTCTCTCTTATTAGGAGAAGACAGAGCAGTGAGTCAACATGTTTCTGTCTTCTTTTGGGAAGTATTCNGGAAGTTTTGTGTGGAAAAATTTTTGCTTCCAAATATGTTCAGCCATTTAATTCTGCTTCTGAAAAAACCTCACCTTTTAATCTGCGAGACACAGGGAAATCTGTGTTGGAGCCACGTGTTTTAAGTAGACTCTCAAAAAGCTGTAGGAACGTGTCTCACAACTCAGATAGGGTGTTTCCAAATAAAGGATGAAACAGGAATGGGACTTCCATGAGCAGGA